>JAECUM010029028.1:0-22214 GCA_016617855.1 Megalonaias nervosa | reverse complement strand
CACTGAGTTCAGCATTAGAATCACTCTGTAGAATTGCTATTTTATGTGTGCTAGAACCTCAGCAGAAACAATGGCCTTTTTTGCAATTTCATCTTGCTTCACTCCGATTTGCTGTAACAAAAGAACACACATTTAAATGTTTTTGTGGATGACAATAAACATACAATCATATTCATTACGAAGGACAAAACTAAAATTTTCATGTTTCAGGTTATTTCCCCCACATAAAAAATATTTTGTTATTGGGTAAGCTCCCGCCTACAAAACAATTTAAAACACAATAAATGTGATAGTTTCGAAGTTAAGCACAAACCAATACTTAGATGCAATACATTGCCATCATTTGTATATATGTGTTCACAATGTAAATAATGGGGGGGGGGCAACTTCAAACAAGCTTATATTCTAATTTTCCAAGGCATATCCATTATAAAAAGAAATCTATTTAAATCCAATTAACTATACATGCTGCACATAAAATGTGTTACATGTATTAGTATTACAACTTGAGAAATAGTTTTGTACTTGTCCGTGAACGTCAGAAAGATCGAATACTGGTGACGCCGATAGTCGGCTTTTTCCAAATCCAGCAAGTGGAGCTAATTAAATGATTGAAATTTACATGTAAATTATCCACAGACATTCAAAAACAAATGGGATAAACTCATATTAAACGCATTTTATTTTGGTGACATTTCGGATGCATAGAAATAGTTTGAACAACTTGCTCTTTGATTGTCAGGATTAAATTTGGTTACTTCGACACCGTTTCCTTACTTACATGTACATGTCCAGATGCAAACAGCTCAAAGCTACTCTCTCGTATGGCTTTGAAATCCGCCCTGGTTTCCAGAAAATAAGATAGGATGGTTCCAATATTAAATTTCATCAATATCTGCGGCAGCATCGCTGTTGAATTGGCATTTTTCAACTCGATAAACGATGTTGAAGTAGTTGGAAATGTTGATGATGATGCTGCAGCTGCAGCTATCGAGTGGTTATTGCTGTCAGCTGACCACCCGCCACGTGATCAAAATTTCCGAGCAAATTACGAAGTTCTCCGAAGTCTGCATGAAATGGTCTATTGACTTTTGCGTCACTAGCAGGCGTACAAGGAATTGACTTTTGCGTCAGTAGCAGGCTGTAAAGGGGTGTGTCGTGTGGTTACCCCTGTGTTAATTGATTTGGCGACCGTTATCTAGAGGATGACCTCCCTCGATGTTATTGCCCAGTGTGAGTGGATAGATATAGAACATTGACAGAGACCTAAGCGAGACTATTGAGAAGAAATAAACAAATACGAGCCGCCTTTAAACAATAAAAATGAAATAAATTTTAATTAATTAATACATAAACTAAAATTCAATTTCAATCCAACAAATTTACATTAATGGAATTTAACAGCAGTGTTCAATTTTACGGATTCGTTCATCATAGTAACGAGTGGTGAAAAGAGTACAATGTCCACGCCTGACTTGCATCACCTGGCGTCGTTCCTCTATTGACTTTGTGTATTCCACGTCTAGCGTGTATGCTTGGTTCTTCCTCTGACCCTTTCTTTTCCGAACTCTCTACTTGCGGACTTCCCTCTTGGACTGTCCTCATGGGGGTTCTCTCGGGGATGGATATAAAAAGCTGTTCCCTTAAGGCTGTTTCTTTTCCACACAATCGTGCATCCTAGCACTATAGCCTGTCTTTTCCGTTCAAGACAGCTATCTGGCTTCTCTACTTGTTAACGAGGGAAAACACTATTCTTTTAGGTTCCCACGGAGTCGAACCTTTTTGTCTTCTCTCAAGCAAGTTTCTGACTAAAGAATTTTGACTAAGGTCGGTAAATTTAAACTCCCATAACTTCCAAAGTGTACGCCTTAATTTTAACTGACCAATCGAAAGCAACTGTTCCTAAATTTTCTCCAGAATAATCATGTCTTTCATCAGATTTTAACAGCCTAGAATACGATGCGATCAACTTCCCTTTGAAGATCAATTATTTGACATGAGGTTCTCTACTGCGGTACTTTCCCATGATAGCGTTACGGTCAATTCTACTGAACCTTAAATACCGCTCCGGTGGCCTAGTGGTTAGAGCGTCCGCCTCGGATGCGGGAGGTCGTGGGTTCGATCCCCGGTCGAGTCATACCAAAAATGGTACTAACAGCTGCCTCGCTTGGCGCTCAGCATTAAGAGGTTAGTGTTAGGACTGGTCGGCCTGGTGTCAGAATAATGTGACTGGGTGGGACATCATGCTACATGTCTGCGGCATGATGCCCCAGTGCTAGACATCACTATAAACTGCCACACTGCAGACATCGTAGCGATATGACTGAAAAATTGTTAAAGCTACGTTAAAAATCCAAATCACACACACACACACACACACACACACACACACACTGAACCTTAACGTAGGTCCTTTTATGTTTCAGAGATGAAAATAAGGGAAATATCAAAGTGACCTTTCTCAAAGACTTTTCTGGCTTGACTATGATAAAATTTTAATGCACAATTTATTCAACTTGAAGATTCATTACTTCTTAAAAATTCGACACATTACACAGGCGTACAAGGTACTGACTTTGTGTTAGTTTTGGACATGTACATGCTTGTAAGCATTTTTCCACAGACATATATTTGAGTTACATCCAACAGGAATATCAATTATGGACGTAATACATTTGTGCAATGCAATAAATCAACGTAGAAACTAATGGTTTTCAATCGCTATCCGTTTAATTGTATTATTCCTTTGACCTATTTACAATAGATTCTCGATTACGGTTATACGGCATCAGCTTGTAGCATAAACATACTATATTAAAATATGGTCATAGAAATAAGTATACTGTATTACACTGTATGAAAATATGGTCATAGAAATAAGTATACTGTATTGTACTGTATGAAAATATGGTCATAGAAATAAGTATACTGTATTATACTGTATGAAAATATGGTCATAGAAATAAGTATACTGTATTACACTGTATGAAAATACGGTCATAGAAATAAGTATACTGTATTATACTGTATGAAAATATGATCATACAAATAAGTATACTGTATTATACTGTATTAAAATATGGTCACAGAATGCACGTTTTCCGCCAGTTGTACTTTTGGACAGGGGACTGGCTCAAAACAAAAATAACCAATGTCAATGAGATGCTCTGCTAACCAAGTCACACGAGGCTACTTAAACCCGCAGTCGAAGGCACTCCAGATACTTACTTATAATCAAAATTAAAATAAAAAGAAGCACGAAATATAGGTCAAACTGACCTTCTTTTAATGGAATGCCGTTACACTTACACAGAGGCGTGTACATATCATAATTGTATGTGGTTGTAAGAGAATGTAAGCAATGCTATCTTTTATCCATGATTTTAAGTTGTAAACAAGTTGTCTACTTAGCAAGAGTTCAATGTTGGTCGTATTCACAGTTAGACTTGGTGTTTCCGTTGGAAATCTTCATATTCTGTTACGTTTTAGGTCAAGCGATAATGTATCTCAAGGAAGAAAAGAAAAGCACACTTGCATTTGTACACGTTTTAGTTAAATTACGTTTTCACTGATGACTGAAAACAAGGTCTTATGTCTCAAGACCAACGCTTTTCACGTGCGTACTCATTATTAAGGATTATATTTTACAGGAGAACTGGGAACGTGCATTCTCATTATTATCGATTAAATATTACAGAAGAATGGGGAAACTTTTCAAATATATTCCTTTTACCTACCGTGTCTCATACTTTGGGCGAATATCTGGATACGTCAAAGGCTTTGGTACTATAATCATCAACCATGTCCACACCCCAATAAAGACAACAAGAAATCAAGAGGCATTACTAGCATAAACAAAGCATTTGATTGATTGTGTTCTTGACTGTGAAAAAAAAATAATGCCAAGAAAAACAAAAAATAATTGTTTAGTTGAATCAGATAAAATTTACATTTTACTTTTAAACGTAACGCTTATCAATGGTGGATGTCTGTACGTCTGTGTCATCAGCTGTGACAAATTGACGGGAAAACAGGACCACAAACAAAGATTTTGGAGTGGTGTATTTACTCATTTGGATAGCTTATCTTTACTAGTGTGTACAATCTTTATTTGTCTTATACAAGCTGGAATTAAATCGAGGATGCGACCCACTGACCTGTCTGTGTGTGTGTGTGTGTGTGTGTGTGTGTGTGTGTGTGTGTGTGTGTGTGTGTGTGTGTACATTCTTTGAAACTTACGATTGGTTCAACTAGTATTGTTATCTGTCCTAAAATTTCCTTTTTACTGGTAGGCATTTTGCAATTTTAAAACAAAAAACACAAATATCAATAATTGTCTTTGCGTCAAAAATACTCATTTACACAGAGATCTTACCATTATTCAGGTGTCGTTTATTTGTATATGGTAGCTTCCTACGATATCGCGGGTTCTTTGGTATCGCGGTATTCGAAGTTTTGGGTAATTTTCTGCTATTTTAAAAATGAATGTAACTTTTTCAAAACATTGCCGTTCTCAAATAAAATCTATAGAATAACATCGATATCACTGTAATGAAACGGTTAACCAGTCTGATAATGTCCAATGATTTTATGCAAGAGTCAGACCCCATGAATACTGTAACTGTCAAGAAAAAATCGATTCTATGGTAACAAAGAAAAAGAGTCAAAAGATGAAGGACGTTTATGTTGTTGCTTTCTGGTGGCTTTCGCAAATTGATAGGAGTTGTCTTAAAAACTTTGTTGTACACGATTTATTACTTTTTGTTGTAACACCTGGTTTTGTTTAAGCAGTTTGTGGTCGACATGTACATTCATGCCCATGTTGGTGTGCCCATTCTCACCGAAACCCTGGCGCCACCCCCACCCTCCATCACAAGTGGTTGAATACGCATTGTTTTGATTCGCTCAGATGAATCTCTGTTGGTGGAGTTGTTACGTGTCTAGGCTCTTACAAAAAGTACCCAAGAAAAGAATGAAGACAATAAGCTTTGTAAAATTTAGCAAATAATTTATTTCCCTAGAATACCAAGTGAAAAAATGAGGAAAAAGAACTTACGGTTTTACGAATCAAATCCAATTAAAAAATAGAAGTTCTATTATTAAAAACTCCTAAATGAATCTGAGTTCGAGTCCCGATGAAATTCAAAATGGAGGGCGATGACGTCTGTCGTAACTTTCAAAGTGCTGTTGTATCAACAGTTCCTTGTTGAATCACAGAAAATAATATTCCAGTTTGGAATTCCGAACAAATTTCAATAAATGTCTTTATCCAAGAATTTCGTAGGAGCACATATATTTCCTGGGAAAAGAATTACTAATTCCATAAATTAAAGTTTCAACTCAGACTGGTCACAACATAACGTATCAATTGTTTAGAGCCCGACTGACTAATTCTTATCCTGACATCAGTTATAAGACCAACTAAAACGTTAAACAGATTCCCGGATGGGGGTCAAAAGTTCATCCTACTGGGAAAACCAAACGTTTGTACCAATAAACACATGTTATTTGTCACGTACTCCAGGTATGGCCTTGATTCCATTGAATGAATCTTACTCTTAGAAAGAATAAAAAAATTTTAAAAAGTTGCTTACCAGAACCCTTACTGGTTCTGAATCAAGGTCAGAAACTAGATACAGTGTTTCCATTATTAGTTGTTTATCAAAATTAGCAGTCAGGTCAAACAGAACTGAATTAAATTTCTGGACAATTTCAAATCCAGTAAATAAAGTTACATTACAATGACATGTAATCGAAATAAAAAAAATTAAAACTAACAAACAAATAATTAAATTAAATATACATAACAGAGGGTAGACGTGACAGAATGAGAGCCATTGAAGTAGCATCCAATTTTCAAGTTGATTTACAACTTGTGCGGCACATACATCAAGATCCTTAAATTGGGATACGTAAATGCGATCGTTAGAGTATCTTTCGGTATTGCCGCCATATCAGATTACGCCCCTTGCATAACTTGAAATCTATATGGCGTCTGTTTATCGATAATTTTCCACAATCGTCTGATTTAAACTGGAAATTAAATTCGCGCTAATATAGAGCAAAGAACACCAAATAGGCGTTATGTACCGTAATATCTTGAAGGTAAGTATTTTTATTTCCTTATTCGCTTATCTTCTCTTAAAGACGCGCGATACCATAGCAATCCACTATACACTTAAATTCATTGTCAACAAGGCGCAACAAGATAGAATATTGTTTCACTTGTCGTTTGGCTGAACAATTATTATCCGCTTTTGAAAGGAAGAGGAATTCTCATAGCAGTAGAGTGATAAAAGGGAAATCGAGCTTGAGCAATCAGTTTATTACACATTTTTATCTTTACCTTTAAACTGTATGTATGTACAACGCTTTCGAGCACATGTATCTATCTATATACTTATCATACCCTTCACAGCGGGAAGTTAAGTGCGGGGAGGGAAACCAGGAATAGTGAGGAAGAGTGTCAAACTCACAAAATCAGAGGAGCAGATTTAAGATAATACTGGTATTTGGCCAAGAGAATCTTAAACACAGACAATTCACAGGCGTTATGTCTCAGCTGTATTTTGTGTACGTTTGCACCATAGCTACACCATTACAGACGTCTGCATGGCCAATATTGCTGCACTGGCTACACCATTGTAGAAGTATACATGGCCATTATGGCTACACTGGCTACACCATTATAGACGTCAGCATGGCCAGTATGGCTACACCATTATAGAAGTATGCATGGCCAGTAATGCTACACTGGTTACACCATTACAGACGTCAGTATGACCAGTATGGCTACACTGGCTACACTATTATAGACGTCTGCATGGCCAGTATGGCTACACTAGCTACACCATTATAGACGTCAGCATAGCCAGTATGGCTACACCATTATAGACGTCTGCATGGTCAGTAATGCTACACTGACTACACCATTATAGACGTGTGCATGACCAGTATGGCTACATTCGCTACACCAATGTAAATTGCTAGCCAGGGAGGAATATCGTCTTGAGGTATCCAGTATACGTTACGTAAAATTACAATTCATAGCTATTGTTGTCATCGCAATAGTAGTAGTAGTAGTAGTAGTAGCAGTAGTAGTAACAGTTGTTGTTGTTGTTGTTGTAGGGCTTAACGCCATTTTTCAGCACAAGATAGGCTATACATGGCGGCCAGTATTAATGGTGGAGAAGGAAACCGGGAAATCCCCAGAAAGAACCACAGACCCACGAGAAGCTACTGGCAAGCTTTCTCACATATCCACATTCGCTGAATCCGAGACTCGAACCCACGCAGACAGAGGTGAGATGGCGGTGATCCGTAACGGAGCGCTTTAGACCACTCGGCCACTCGGGGCCCCAGTAGTAACAGTAGTAGTAGTAGTAGTAGTAGTAGTAGTAGTAGTAGTAGTAGTAGTAGTATGAGTAGATGTTGTTGCTGTAATAATAATAATAATAATAATAATAGGGGTGCACAGTAAAGGTAGTGTAGTCGTAATGACAAAAGTGGTTGTAGAGGATGCAGAAGCAACACAACAGCTGCATCAACAATAACAAAGGATGCAGATGCAATAGAACTGTAGCTTGTGCGACTCAGCTGAACGTGTCTCTGTTATAACAAATTTATTCCATCCCTTTATACTGTTGAATGCATGGCGAAATCTACCATGACAAGTTTATTTTATCCCGTTACATTGTAATATTGAATGCATGACGAACTCTACCACAACAAATGTATTTCATCCCGTTATGTTGTATTATTGAATGCATGGCGAACTCTACCATAATAAGTTTATTTCATCCCGTGTAATATTGAATGCATGGCGAAACATATATGAAATCGCCTTTAAAGGTGTTCTGAATAAAATCAGAATTTACGGGAAACACATCGTAGTAGTATAGATTGGTAGATGCTGTCACTGCGGCAGTAGCAGTAGTAACAGCAATGGTATTAGTAATAGTAATAGTAAGACCAGCAGCAATATAAATAGTGTTACGTATAGGCTCGTTCAAAAGTAGCAAAAGAAAAGAGTGAAACCAACAAGCTTTGTAAGTTTTAACAAAAATAATTTATTTCCCTAGAAAACACGGTGAAAAGGTGAAAATAGAAAATAGGACTTAACAGTTTGTGAAGACAATCCAAACATTTATCCTAGTACTGAAAAAATACAAGTCCTATCACTAAATAGTTTTAACTGAATCCAGGTTCGAATCTTGATGACGTTCCAAGATGGAGGATGATGACGTCAGGTGAAGTCTTTATACGAATGTCAAGAGTTCCACGTTGAACCCCAACTTGTAATGTTTCAATTTAGATTAAATTTTCATCGAATGTCTTTGTCACTTGTATAGTTCTCAAGGGAATAAATTATTATATTCTAAATAAATAGATAATCTTCTGAACAAGCTGTCATCTATGATAAAACATCTCGAGCTCCAAAGATGTAATAATGCAACTCTTTATGGCACCTAACAGAAATATATCCTTCTTCTTGAAGATATATTGTACTACTCAATATTTCACGGTGATCCGAGTATTTTTAAACTGAACTAAGACGTCATTTCAGGCGCGCACAATGGAAGCGTGGCTATTTCATCATCAAATTGCGCAATAAACAATGAAATTTCACGTGGGCCAGGAAATGACTTTGGTAATAACCAATCGTTTTCGCGTAGTGTTTACTCAAATCGACAAACTATGGCATGCAAAAATCGTGCTTATGCGAGTCATACTACGTTTTATATAAACATAAAATCTCTTTCAAACACATCAGATCCCGTGAAAATAACCATTACAATAAAATGCAATGATACAAAAATAAAATAAAAAAGAATTTAAAATTAACACATAAGTAATTAAATTACATATTCGTAACAATAGCAGCAGAAGTATCAATAGCAGTTGAAGTATTGACAACAATAGTAGAAGTATCAAAACTAGCAGTAGAAGTAGTAACAATCGCTGTAGAATTAGTAGCAATAGCAGTAGAAGCAGTAACAATAGCACAAGTCGTAGCAATAGCAGTAGATGTAGTAACAATAGCTGCAGAATTCGTTGCTATAGCAGTAGAAGTAGTAAAAATAGTAAGTAGAAGCAGTAACAATAGCAGCAGAGGAGTAACAATAGCAACAGAAGTTGTAGCAATAGCAGCGGCAGCAAAAGTAGTAATATGACTAGTAGTAGCAATAATAGAAATAGTATCAGTAGACGTGATAATATTAATAGTATTTTGAGATATTATTAACAGCAGTTGTAGTAACAGCGTCAAAAAGACGTAGTAATGTTAATGGTGTTTAGTAGTAGTAGTAGCATCAACAGCAGAACCGCTCCGGTGGCCTTGTGATTAGAGCGGCCGCCTCGGATGCGGGAGGTCGCGGCTTCGAAACCCTGCCGTGTCATACCAAAGACTTACAAAAATGGTACTTACGCTAGCACTAGCAGTAGATGTAGTAACAATAGCTGCAGAATTCGTTGCTATAGCAGTAGAAGTAGTAAAAATAGTAAGTAGAAGCAGTAACAATAGCAGCAGAGTTGCTATAGCAACGAATTCTGCAGCTATTGTTGCTACATCTACTGCTATTGCTACTGGTACCTCGCTAAGCGCTCAGCTTTAAAGGGTTAGTGTTAGGACTGGTCGGCCTGGTGTCTGGATAATGTGACTGGGTGGGACATCGTGCTACATGTCTGTGGCACGATGCCTCAGTGTTAGACATCATTATAAACTGCCACACTGCAGACATCGTAGCGATATGACTGAAAAATTGTTGAAGCTACGTTAAAACTCCAAATCACACACGCCGAGTATCAACAGCAGCAGTAGTAGTAATAGCGTCAGAAGACGTAGTAATGTTAATGGTGTTTAGTAGTAGTAGTAGTAGTAGTAGTAGTAGTAGTAGTATCAACAGCTGCAGTAGTAGTAATGGTATTAACAGAAATGATATTAATATCTGAAATATTAGTTAAAGTTTCCACGGTGCCCCAGACCCAAGCTAAGTTTCCACGGTGCCCCAGACCCAAGCTAATAATAGCGCTAGCGGAGGTACGATCTGATAGGAGAAGGCCTCTTCAACTGGGGGCAGTAGAATTAGAGAAAATCAGAGGTTACGACCAGTTTAGATGTAGACAATAGGAGTGCATTCCTTGATTGTTAGATACATAGCTGTGTAATAGTAAAATAAAGGAATAAGTTCAACATCCTTGATGAGTTACTTATACTAAGGGGAATCCCGTAATTGAATAATAAGACCTCCTTGATAAAGAACAAGTAACAGAATTAGTACTAGAAGTAGTATTAGTTGTAGCAACGGCAGAAGTAGCAACAGTAGTAGTAGTTGTTGTAGTAGTAGCAGTAATAGAAGTAGCAGTAGTACCAGTAGTAGCGGTAGCAATAATAGAAGTAGAAGCAGCAGTAATAGTAGTAGATGCATGAGAAGGAGGGGGAGACGGAGCAATATGAAGGCATTGGACATAACTGAATGTCAGTCTTGGCCAGAGAACATGGGATGAGATGTAATACGAATGTTTAAAACCTCGAGAGAGAATATCTTCGTCATTTTTACATCAGCACTTGATGACTATGTAAATTACATTATACCAAATATTTATAAAATAATTTTGTAAACATAACACAAAAAAACATTACAAGCAACATGTGCAATCCAATATTTTGAGTACGGCTGACGTCAAAAAATCGCACTTGTCGAACCAGCACAAGCCATGTCAATTTATTACCAGAATATGTTGATTTTATC
Organism: Megalonaias nervosa; assembly: GCA_016617855.1. Taxonomy (NCBI): domain Eukaryota; kingdom Metazoa; phylum Mollusca; class Bivalvia; order Unionida; family Unionidae; genus Megalonaias; species Megalonaias nervosa. The sequence continues at coordinate 11,463 of JAECUM010029028.1, read as the reverse complement.
CCTAACCCCATGTAGACCCCATTGCACATTATTTCGTAGCAACCAAACTATTTCTTAAAGTCAGCAGAATTTACCAATGTATTTTGTAACTTGATTCTTGCTGGTCTCAAACAATGGTATGTCATGTATAACTTGAATCATGCTAGTCCCTAACAATGATATGTCAGGGCACATTCTTGTTTCGGAGTAATATGAGCCGGACTTCGTCATTTACATTTCTTCCGGCTTAAGTTGTTGCTTCCTTTTGTATATTGTGTTATAATCATACCAGGAAGTTAACATGACCATACTGCCAGTTTCTGGTACTGTGTCGCTGGGGAAATCTCTACATACGTACTATACATGTAAATTAATAATTATTAGTATCTTTGACAAGTAGGTATCAACATCTTTTACAAATAGCCCTAGAAATTAGTAGTTATTAGAATCTTTGACAAATAACACTGTAAATTGACAAATAGGCCTGTAATTTGACAAATAGCACTGTAAATTGACAAATAGGCCTGTAATTTGACAAATAGCACTGTAAATTGACAAATAGGCATGTAATTTGAAAAATAGCCATGAAAAGTTAGAAATTTTCAATAACATTGAAGATATCATATTTTCCAAGAAGAGAGAGAATGGCGAAAGGAAGGAAAGAAAGACAGACAGATAGAAAAATAAAGAAAGAAAGAACAGAAAAAGAGGATTAATTGATTGATATTTTCATGTGCAATTAGGTGAAATATAAATATAAAATAAAATGTTACTCCTGTTATATATGGCTGAATATTCAAAAATAGACCTTGACGAAATGTTCGAAAATTGTAGGAACAAAACAAAGTTTTCTCTGCACTCCAGAGAAATGAATGAAGAACATTTGAACACATACCTGACATTACTAAAATGATTCACGGGTTATCAAGATAGTTCCAATCACCTTGGTAACGAGAGGGACAACCCGTCAGCATGGATGGTGTAAAGATGCTAATAACTGTAGGATCTAGGAATTCTAACCCCAGCTGGGATCTAAGGAGTGAGGCGTTGTGGTTTTGAATATCTTGTTATCGATAATTGATTTTATCTTGGGTGTAATTAGGAACATTTAATACATGATACATATATGAATGCATGATCGTATTTACAAAGTATAATATCTTATCGATTTTGTATGACAACAACGTCTGTACATGTAGCTAACAGTACTGGTTTGCAGCCAAATAGCATTTTAAAAAGTAAAAAGCGATAATATCCACGTAGAACCGTAGATTGAAAGAACGAGAGGCTGTACATGGCGGCCAGTATATCGGATGGAGCAGAAAAAAAAAAAAAAAAAAAAGCCACCGACCCACGGGAAGCTACTGGCAAGCTTTCTCACATATCCGCTTTGGTAGAGCCCGAGATTAAAACCCACGCAGACATAGGTGAGATTTCAGTGATCTGTATAGGCGTGCTCCTTAGAACACTCGGCCATCAGGACCCGCCCCCCCCCCTTTTAATATCACAGTGAAAGTGAAAAGAAAGATCTACATACATAAATTTCACCGTGAACACAACAGACAGACAGACAGACAGATAAACATATACGGTGTTGTGTGGTAATTTTATCCTTCGTAAGATCGTTTTCCCCCTAAGATTTCGAAGGAAACTCCGTGTTAAATTTACTCTTTTTCTACAGCTACATTCTGTAATAAACTGAATGCACAAGAATGCTATACCCCGGCCGAGTCATACCAAAGACTTTAAAAAATGGTACTAACAGCTGCCTCGCTTGACGTTCAGCATTAAGAGGTTAGTGTTAGGACTGGTCGGCCTAGTGTCAGGATAATGTGACTGGGTGGGACATCATGCTACATGTCTGCAGCATGATGCCCCAGTGCTAGACATCACTATAAACTGTCACAATGCAGACATCGTAGTGATATGACTGAAAAATTGTTAAAGCTACGTTAAAAATCTAAATCACACACACACACACACAAGAATGCTATCGTAGATAAGATGCATGCTGATCTAATGTAACCATCGAGATGAGAGACAGACAGCTGATATAATATATCCACCTAAATTAGAGACAGGCTGATCTGATGTGGACATCTAGACTAAACACAGAAAGCTGATCTAATATATCCACCTAAATTAGAGACAGGCTGATCTGATCTGGACATCTAGACTAAACACAGAAAGCTGATCTAATGTAACCACCTATATTAGAGACAGGCTGATATAATATTACCATCTATATTAGAGACAGGCTGATCTAATGTATTCCCTTATATTGGAGACAGGCTGGTGTAATGTAACCACCTAAATCAGAGATTAGCTGATCTAATATAACCACCTATATTAGAGACAGACTAATCTAATGTAGCCACTGAGATTAGAAACAGGTTGATATAATGTAACCACTTAAATGAAAGACAGGCTGATCTAATGCAACTACCTAAATTATAGAAAGGCTGATCTAACGTAACCGCCTAGATGAGAGACATGCTGTTCTAATATATCCACGCATATTAGAGACAAAATGATCTAATGCAACCACGTAGATGAGAGACAAGATGATCTAATGTAACCACCTATAATTTAAACATACTAATGTAATGTAACCATTTAGCTGATAGAGATGCTGATCTAATGAAATTCAGAGCGAACGCCAATGATTAAGTACACAAAGTTTCACAAACAATTTGCAAATGCATGCATAAAAGTGTCCCTTTTTAACATGTGCAAGCATATTATGCTCTCTTGATCTTAATGGTTAAGATCCCAATTTAATATCATGCTTTCTAAATTTATTACCAGTTTTATTTATGACAGACGATCAACCTGTTTACATATAGACGTTGTTACTCAAGGAGACCTGAATATGTTTCATGGTAAGCTTCAAAACTTTGCACGTACGCATTATGGACCGAAATCTCTCTCTCTCTCTCTCTCTCTCTCTCTCTCTCTCTCTCTCTCTCTCTCTCTCTGCGTGTATGTGTGACATCATTTATTTCAAGTATCTTCTCCAGCACATCCCTTTTAAGAGTACTTCATTAGAAATGGTAATGAAATATTAGCGGCCTGATGCAGCCCGTGTCGATGATTGTCCATAACATTATATAAAGAAAAACAATATAAACACAAATTTAAGTAAAAGCTGGTCCGGTATGGATGGCCCTTCACGTCACACATGTGGTAAAAGCATATTGGGAGATAAGTAACGCGTTTGAAACAGCCTTTTCAATATTTTTGACACAAACATTAACGCCTTATAAAGTTGTATATTGTTCTTGTTGCAGAAATGTCATGCAATAAAAGTAACACGTTATTCGTATAATACGAATATGTTTCCTTTTGATCAGTGTTATGTATATCCATATTATGTGCGTCAACTTTTATGATTATATAGATTGTAACGACCATTTCTGAGTACATTACATCGCTTGAAGATAGTGGGTTTGTACTTTAGGATGAGGTCATTTCGTTTGGTAAATATGTTATTGTGGCTGTTTGACCATGGGAGCTATAGAAGAAATCTTGTTGATGAAAACCAGGTGACCTAGTTTAAGATTGGTTAGCTGCTAAAAGACCTGACCTTGTTAACAAATAGAATCTACAGGAAACAATTATTCATCCCTCGTTCTGGTCCTGAAACTACGTCTTAGTTTTTAATAGGAGGGATGTTTACCTGAGAATTAGTTATTCCTAGCCTAACATCGGAAGTAGAACCAGTATTTTTGTGTTCAATTATTATTTGTGAGGATCTATTTGATTTTTTTACTGGAATTACAAGCTGCTCATAAGCTTTAGATAAGTATCTATTGTGGAATTACGGTGAATTCATTTAAGGACATTTTGGATCATATCATTGTGATAGATGAAGATTGTTTTTTTTAGCGCATCAAACTATTCCAGACTATTGGTACGTCAGCTCAACAGAATGGACTTCATTCAGAATACCACTGGAACTCATTTGGAATACTTTGTACCTTTGGACATGTGATAGAACTGTTAGGACTATATAGGATTGCATTGATCATACTGTAAGCTATTTTTTCACTTTGTATTTTAGGGAAATCACTTATTTGTTTAATTTTACAAAACTTGTTGGTTTTTGCTCTTTCCTATATCTGTTACTTAGTTTAAGACCGTAGTGTCGTGACACTAGTGAAAATTAGGCTTACATATTATTTGATGTTATATTTTGGTAGCTATATTGGCACCACATATATATCGAATAGACAATCACATGATTAATAACATCACATTGTAAAATACTGAATATTTACAAACTAAAAAAATGAGCGTTCATTGCGCGCTCGGCCGAGGATTAGGTGGGTAGATAATTTTATAAAATTCAATGTTATTTATAAGTTCGTCTAAATGACATGGAAGTTAATAATTATCAAACGAATAACCAGGAGGTAGAACAGATTTCCTGCTCAATCAATTCATGTTAAACACCAGTTCCATGATACTAATCGGGACCCTTGAAGCCGATTTCCAATTCCAAAGATCGCCGTTCTCCCCTAATTCAATATGATCTGTGTAACTCTACTTAATGCACACGGAGAACTTGGCGTTTTTTTGTGCAAATTGCCAGAGCGCATGCTCAGATACCTTCTAATACATACGAGGACATACAGTGACTTAAATCAGATAAAATAGTTTTCAAATTTGAAAATGATCTGTACACTTGTGCAGCCATGCATTAACCCCTGCACCTTCTATCTGAATGTAAAGCATATATTAAGCCGGCACCATCTGTGTGAATATGAAGCATGTATTAACCCCTGTACCATCTGTGTGAATGTGTAGCATGTATTAACCCCTGTATTATCTGTGTGAATGTGTAGCATGTATTAACCCCTGTACCATCTGTGTGAATGTGTAGCATGTATTAACCCCTTTACCATATGTGTGAATGTGAAGCATGTATTAACCCCTGTACCATCTGTGTGAATGTGTAGCATGCATTAACCCCTGTACCATCTGTGTGAATGTGTAGCATGTATTAACCCCTTTACCATATGTGTGAATGTGAAGCATGTATTAACCCTTGTACCATCTGTGTCAGCCGGCATTGACAACATACCAGCACAGCTCATTCAAGCTGGAGGAGAAGAGATAGTCACAGTCCTAACGACAATCTGCAACAAGATATGGCAGACAGGAGAATGGTCCACCACATGGACTCAATCCTTGGTCATCGTGCTCCTCAAGAAAGGAAACCTACAGCTATGCCAAAACTACAGAACCATCAGTTTGATCTTTCACCCGAGCAAAGTCATGCTGAAGATAATTATCAACAGACTAAATCCTCAAGCAGATAAAATTATTGCTGAAGAGCAGGCAGGCTTCTAAGCAGGAAGGAGCACCCACAGAACAAATCTTCAATCTCAGATTCCTTTGCGAGAAATAACTTCAGCATCAGCAGAATCTATACCACGTCTTTATAGATTTCAAAAAGGCCTTTGATAGGGTATGGCATGCATCATTATGGGCAACTATGAGAAAGTACAACATCGGCTCACACCTGGTGCAGGTCGTTGAGCACCTCTATGACAACACCACCAGTGCTGTCCTCATCAATGGCAGCAGAGGAGATTGGTTTCGAACAACAGTTGGAGTCAGACAGGGATGTATACTGTCACCTACACTCTTCAACATTTTCCTGGAAAGGATCATTGTAAAGGGTGTGTGTGGCGTGGTGTGGTTGTCCCCTCTGTTAATTGCTTTGGCGATCGTTATGTAGAGGATGACCTCCCTCGATGTTATTGCCCAGTGTGAGTAGATAGATAGAACATTGACAGAGAACTATGCTAGACTATTAAGAAGAAATAAACAAATACGAGCCCCCTTAAACAATAAAAATAAAATAAATTTTAATTAATTAATATATAAGCTAAAATTGCAATTTCAATCCAACAGATTTACATTAATGGAATTTAGTAGCAGTGTTCAATTTACGGATTCGTTCATCATAGCAACGAGTGGTGAAAAGAGTACAATGTCCACGCCTGACTTGCATCACCTTGCGTCGTTCTTCTATAGACTTTGTGTATTCCGCGTCTAGCGTGTATGCTTGGTTCTTCCTCTCACTCTTTCTATTCCGAACTCTTTATTTGCGGACTTCCCTCTTGGACTGTCCTCATCGGGTTTCTCGGGGATGGATATAGAAAGCTGTTCCCTTAATGCTGTTTCTTTTCCACACAATCGTGCGTTCTAGCACTATAGCCTTTCTTTTCCTTTCAAGACAGCTATCTGGCCTCTCTACTTTGTTAACGAGGGAAAACTGTATTCTCAGGTTTGTCCACCGGAGTCTCAAATTCGACTTCTCGCAAGCAAAATTGGACTAAAGGATTCTGAGTCAAACCGCTACCTTAAATTCAGATTACTTGTAAAGTGTACGCCTTAATTTTAACTGACCAATCGAAAGCGACTGTTCCTAAAATTTCCCCAGAATAATCATGTCTTTCATCAGTTTTTGACAGCCTAGGATATGATGGATTTAGCTTTACTTTGAAGATCAATTATTTGACATGCGGTCCTTTACGAACAGATACGGTCGTAGTTCTAATGTACTCTCTGCCAATATACCGTTATGATGACTGGGTCAATTCCACTGAAGCTTAAACGTAGGCCCTTGTATGTTTCACAGATGAAACAAGGGAAATATCAAGTGAACTTTCTCAAAGTCTTTTCTGGCTTGACTATGATAAACTTTTAATGCACAAATTATTCAAATTTAGGATCCAGTACTTCTTCAAAATTCGACACATTACAATCATGGAGGATGCCTTGCATGACCACAAGGGCACTGTCAGCATCGGAGGAAGAACAATCACCAACCTTCGCTTCGCAGATGATATTGGTGGTTTAGCAGGAGATGAAACTGAGATGAACTGGCTGACTTGGTTGAGCGCCTCGACACAACCTCCACAGCATACTGTATGGAGATTAGCGCCGAAGAAACCAAACTGATGACTAACAACACCAATGGCATCAGTGCAGAAGTAAAGGTCAGTGGACAGAAGCTGGAAAGAGTCACAAGCCTCAAGTACTTGGAATCAAATATCACAGATGATGGCTCCAAACCAGAACTACTTTGCAGGATTGCCCAGATAACAGCAGCAATAACAAGGTTGAGACCAATATGGAAAGATACCAACATTGCCTTTGGTTCCAAAATAAGGCTGATGTGCTCGATTGTCATATCCATCTTTCTGTATGCTTGTGAAACATGGACGCTCTTATCAGATCTACAAAGAAAGATTCAAACCTTCGAAATCAGATGCTACCGCAAGATCTTGGGCATCTCATACATTGACCATGTAACCAAAGAAGAAGTCCACAACAGGATCCAACGAGCCATCGGATCCTATGAAGACCTCTTGACCATTGTAAAAAAGCGCAAACTGAAGTGGTACGGTCATGTCTCAAGATCATCAGGTCTGGCAAAAACAATCTCGCAAGGCACAGTGCGAGGGTGTAAAAGAAGAGGCAGACAGAAAAAGAGGTGGGAAGACAACATTAAGGAGTGGACAGACATGGGATTTGTAGATTCCCAAAAAGCAGTTGAGAACAGGGAAAGATGGAGAGAATTGGTTGTAAAGTCAACTGTGGTGCCCCAACGACCTCTTGGGTTAAGGGATTGATGATGATGATGGTGATGATGATGACCATCTGTGTGAATGTGAATCATGTATTAACCCCCGCATCATCTGTGCAAATCTGAAGCATGTATTAACCTGTGTACTATATGTGTGAATGTGAAGCATTGAATAACCACTGCACCATTTGTGTGAATGTGAAGCATATATTAATCGCTTTACCATCTGTGTGAATGTAAATCATTTACTGTCCCATGTACTGTCTGTGTGAATGTGAAACATGTTTAACCCCTGTACCATCTGTGTGAATGTAAAGCATGTATTAAACCATGTACTATCTGTGTGAATGTGAAGCATTATTAACCCCTGTGCCATCTGTATGAATATGAGGCATGTATTAACCGCTGTACCATATGTGTGAATGTGAAGCATTATTAACCTCTGTACCATGTGTATGAATGTGAAGCATTATTAACCCCTGTACCATCTGTGAGAATGTAAAGCATGTATTAATTCCTGTACCATCTGTGTGAATCTGTAGCAATACATAACCCCATGTACCATCTGTGTGAATATGAAGCATGTATTAACCGTTGTATTATCTGTGTGAATATGGGGCATATATTAACCCCAGGCACCATCTGTGTGAATGTGAAGCATTATTAACCCCTGTACCATCGGTGCAATATTGAAGTAGTTAAATTTTTTGTGAAGCATATATTAACCCCTGTGTACAAAATGATAGCATGAGATATGTATTACTCTATATCCTCACGCTCAGTATTCGTACAAAACAACAGCATGAGATATTTAATATTCATACATCCTCACGCTCAGTATTCGTACAAAACAACAGCATGAGATATTTAATATTCATACATCCTCACGCTCAGTATTGGTACAAAACAACAGCATGAGATATTTAATATTCATACATCCTCACGCTCAGTATTCGTACAAAATGGTAGCATGAGATATTTAATATTCATACATCCTCACGCTCAGTATTGGTACAAAATGGTAGCATGAGATATAGTCCTTTATATAATTTATTCAAACTTGATAGGAACATAAGATATCAAGATTATGTATTGAAATAAAGAGGCTGAGACTTGGTGAATTTATTTATAAGTAATCATCTGAGACTTCAGGATTTCTGTATAGGTAGTCATCTATCTACTTGATGGATTTCTGTATAAGTAATCATCTGCACATAACAAATGTTACGCGTTTGTGGTCATTGTAACAGCGTGAATTTTGTAGATTGTAATGTTAACACATAAATGAGCGAACATTGCAGATGTCTGGGTGAGACATGGCCATTTCAAGTTCATGCATTTGATTTGACATGGAATCAAACCCATGGCAGTGGTAAGGATACGGTATTTTAATGTGTCTGATGGATGACATGATTGATTCTTAATGAGGTTCGTCCGATAATTGTGCCAGGCGAATTGGCCAAGACGAGACGAATTGGTTGCAGTTAAAGAAAATGCCAAGGTGTGAGATGTTACAGAAACATCGCTTGTACTTGCTGAAATATTTGTCGTAAGTTGAAACTTTGTAGAAATCGGTTATTAAAGAATCGGGAAGGTGAAATTTTCCAAACAATGAATGGGCGTGTGCTAATTAAGCGGTTAAATAAACCGAAATTCCGATTGGCTACGTTGATAATTAGGTGGGTGTTTTCATGCGAAGTTTCGAATTTTATAAAAGTATTACCCGCAAAATTCCACACTCTAGTTGAGATCAAGACTCCGAGGAAAGTAGTGAGTATTTTTCTCGTAAAAATTGGCCATGGGACAGATTTGGAAGTCTGTGAGAGACACGGAACCAAAAAGAGTAAAAGAGAATAATCTGCTAAGTGCAAAGCGAACGAATCTCGAAAGCACAAGATCGATCTGTGATGTTTCATAGTCTTTTAGAGAAATGCATGAATCTCCCTGAACTACGTTTTCTTTATGAAGGATCTGAACTAGGATTTATATGGTATAATGCCCCGTTGCGACCTGGAATCATATTAGGAGTTCGTATCTGTTTGAATTACGATATGACGATATCTGACGTAACGAGAGAGGATATGATGTTCTATCCAAGAAGTAAAGACCCCCCTATTTAGATTGCATGTTTATCTTTTTTAAAGGGGAATAGTTCCAATGGGAAATGTAGAAGTAATAAGACCCGTTTTGCAGTTAACGGCCTGTAAAAGGCTGGATGCAAGAGAAAAGTCATTGTAGACAGTAGTACAAAGGAGTCAGAGGGATAAATCGACCCCAACCTACCACTGGTGTTGAATCTGGAATACTAAGTGACCAGGTTATGCAGACACGCTGTACAATTGAGTTAAAAAAGCGCTCACTCGGCTTTTATGATGAAATTTGTCATAACTGTGTAAACGGAACTGCTAACTGAATTTGTATAATAACATTTGGTATTTATTTTTCCAATAGAAGTGTATCCTTCAAGTGTTGTTCTATTCTATATTTCTTCTCAGATCTTCATATATTCCAGCCAGTAATTTCATACTTTTATTATTTGCTCGATCCAGGCAATAACACCGACGACTATCATGCTCTAGATAATGACAACGCCCCCATAACAGTTACATATTCGGAACTTTTAGTTGTATTAATGTACATGGTCAAAGTATAGTGGATTATTTGTTATTACCTTAAAGTTTATAAAACTAACCTTATCAGGGTGTCATTGTACACACCCTGTAGGGGCCCCGAAGGCCGAGTGGTCTAAAGCGCTCACCGTTACGGAACACTGCCATCTCACCTCTGTCTGCGTGGGTTCGAGTCTCGGGCTCGGCCAATCTGGGTACGTGAGAAAGATTGCCAGTAGCTTCTCGTGGGTCGATGGTTCTTTCCGGGGTTTTTCATGGTTCTTCCTCCACCATTTATACTGGCATCCATGTATAGTCTATCTTGTGCTGAAAATGGCATTAAACCCAATAACAACAACAACAACAACACATCCTGTAAGGTGTCTGAGTTTTTACGGACCTTATCAGAATAGCGTTGTACGCATATTGTTGCTAAATACAATGAAAAAGTAAATGTAAGTTTTTTTTAAAAACAAAATCTCGCCCGTTTCATCATCATCATCATCATCATCATCAATCCCTTGACCCAAGAGGCCGTTGGGGCAGCACAGTTGACTTTACAACCAATTCTCTCCATCTTTCCCTGTTCTCTACTGCCCTTTGGGACTCTACTGCCCTTTGGGATGCCCGTGTCACACTATTTTAAATGTTCTGATACCTCCTTTAGTTGGTATTTAGAATGCATTAATTATTTTATATCTTGTAGCTGTTTTTCAGAATGTACGAACTTTTATAAATCCTGTAGTAGGTTTTCAGAATCCATCAACTGTTATACCCCCTTTAGTTGCTTTTCAAAATGCATCAACTGTTATACCCCCTTTAGTTGCTTTTCAAATGCATGAACTGTTATACCCCCTTTAGTTGCTATTCAGAATCCATCAACTGTTATACCCCCTTTAGTTGCTTTTCAAATGCATCAACTGTTATACCCCCTTTAGTTGCTATTCAGAATCCATCAACTGTTATACCCCCTTTAGTTGCTATTCAAAATGCATCAACTGTTATACCCCCTTTAGTTGCTTTTCAAAATGCATCAACTGTTATACCCCCTTTAGTTGCTTTTCAAAATGCATCAACTGTTATACCCCCTTTAGTTGCTTTTCAAAATGCATCAACTGTTATACCCCCTTTAGTTGCTTTTCAAAATGCATCAACTGTTATACCCCCTTTAGTTGCTTTTCAAAATGCATCAACTGTTATACCCCCTTTAGTTGCTTTTCAAAATGCATCAACTGTTATACCCCCTTTAGTTGCTTTTCAAAATGCATCAAC
>JAECUM010029027.1:0-39051 GCA_016617855.1 Megalonaias nervosa | reverse complement strand
TATATCTTATACATGGAAGTGTCTATTTGCACGGCGGCCGTGTACCACCTTATGGAAAGACTATTTATAAGGTTGCCGTTTGTCCACAACATGAAAGATTATCCGCACGGCGATTGGTCAGTCCGCTGTGGACAAGTGTGTGTGAATTGTCTTCACAAATGAGTTGTACGGCGAATATGTAGGTCAGGAAGAGTGTCAGAGCAGTGATCTGATAAACTTTGTTATTTGATAAGATTCGTATAACAGGCTATTGCATTTTTCAACACTAGTAGTGTGTCAAGCATCTTTCCTGTTAGCATGTTTTTATTGTATTTAACGCATTTCTGTCTTTTCAAACAAAGATAGTGTCTTTTCATAGAGCGAGTCCCTTCTCTTGCGTCACATGATTATGACCTCCAATAACAGATGGTGAAACATGACAGAAGTAACAATTGGGTTATGCGGAATGAATCGTGGCTCATGAAGGCTACCATATTATTATTTGGCTACAGGTGCCAGTATTCGAATGCAGAAGGGACTGTGCGATCACACTATTTGAACTTCCTTTGTACAGAGTATTTGGTAATGCAGGTATCCTTTATATCGGGTGTTTTGAAATGGAGGTGTCCGACACATATAAAATTTGGTAAGGCAGTACCATTTTTGTGACGTATTTTGTAAGATAGGCTTTAATGTAATTACTGAAACAAAAATCTAAAATCAATTCTATAAGTCATGCACTGACTAGCCATGCCTGTTTGTTTGCCAGATCTCTTTTATGAATAACTGATCCAGAAACTTTATGTCCCTTCTCTTTTTTTTTCTGGCGTAACGGCTCCAGAAACATCACGTCCTTTTATAAATATTTTCAGAGAAAGAGGTTGGAAAATTGTCAATTGTTTGTAAGAAGCACATTTTAGGACATGTCTAGTGAGAGAGATACTTTATTATTTGCAAAGTCAGCAAATTCGTTAGATGTGTTTGCCTCACATTAACACAGCTTTATTTTACAAAAATTAATTTCCTATAAAAAGTCACACTTTAGTGGTATTGATCATTGAGAATGTATAATAAAAGCTTTTAACGCTAGCGCATTAAGTAATTTCTGAATATTTGAACTGTAATTTGTCCCATTCAAGATTCGTTAAGCGTACTTTCATACAGGATTTGTGTAAAAGCCAGTTGTGATATCCTCTCTAAATTTGTAATTAATATTTTTAATTGGAGTTGCTTAATCGTTTAATTCTCATGTACCTTATGAGTATATAAGCACCAGTTAAAACCTCTCATTGAAAAATGTGACAGAAACTGTGACAGGGCAAACTACATACACCTATTGCCCTCTTGGTTCCGTTAGTTCAGTATCGTGTATAGTTTTGCTCGGTTATAAGCTTCAACCTTAACCGCTATAGCTTTCATTCTAAGGATCTAGAATTAGTCCGCAATGTTCTTTTAATTTCATGCACTACTACCTCCTTCCGGAATATAGGCAATGTCAAGGTTATTTGAAAAGCTTGGATGGAGTTTTGCTTCAAGTCTTCCTGAACGGTTTTCACTCTCAAACCTTGAAAGGGATAGCTGTCATACTAGAACTGTGGAAGATATCTCTTATTACATCCATGCAACACTATCCTTCCTCTCATCGTCAGCAAGGTCTAATTCTTGTATCAAGTTTGTGCAATGTTTTCTTGACGTATCAAATCCTGGGAGGGACATCTATTGTTCTTGGATAGAGTAAATAATCGAAACTCTTTCATATTAATGCACCACTAAGTTCTATCTGACAGACAACAAATGACAAGGTCTTTCATTGTGAAAAGACATCTGTATCTGACAACGAAGCAGATGAGAGAAATATGTATATGCATGTTGTCTATGAAAACGTAATAATGCTTACAAAAATAAAAGACAGATGCCAATTCTAACCATTACGTCTTTGATTTTTTAAAAATTGATAAACTCTATGGCCATAAATTAAGCAACAGAAAAGTGAGTGTGATGTGTGATGTGATTTGGATTTTTAACGTAGCTTTAACAATATTTCAGTCATATCGGTATGATGTCTACAATGTGACAGTTTATAGCGATGTCTAGCACTGGGGCATCATGCCGCAGACATATAGCATGATGTACCACCCAGTAACATTATCCTGACACCAGGCCGACCAGTCCTAACATTAACCTCTTAATGCTGAACGTCAAGTGAGGCAGCTGTTAGTACCATTTTTGTTAGTCTTTGGTGTGACTCGGCCGGGGATCGAACCCACGACCTCCCGCATCCGAGGCGGACGCTCTAACCACTTGGCCACTGGAGCGGTCAGAAAAGAGAGTAAAAAACCAAATCGTGTAAAATTCAACAAATAATTTATTTCTCTAGAATACAAAGAGAAAATTTTAAAAGAACCTTCAGTATTGCGAATTCAATTCCAAATCGTCTTTACAGATCTATAACAAGTCCAAAGTATAATATACAAATCTAAATAACATTTAATCATTAAAAAAGCCAACAAACAATAACATTAAAGGCACATAAAAAAATATAGTTTTACCTTTGAAATCCTCATATCAGAAAAAAGTCTTTGTATATTCATAGTTAGCGTTTCAATCCGCGATTTATTTATGACACATAAACACATTTTCACAGTTGATTCATAATATAATGAGACATTGCTGCAGATCTCTGTTTCTTTATCATAATATCGACACAACATAGGTTTACAATGGAATAATGGCCTCGATAGCTTGTTTTAAGTGTATTTATTGTAACCAGATCAGTATACTGTACTTACTTTAAAGCGAATATTTATTTCCAGATCAATAATATGTAATATTTCTGCCCATATCAGCAATAGTTTCATTACTTTAAAGCGCATATTTCTATCAAGTTCAGTAAATATTTTAACTACTTTAAAACCGAATATTTTGTAAGGTGATCAGAAATACCTTAATCACGTATTTAACAAGATCATGGATAGGATCAGATATAAACTTTACGTTTAAAAAGAAAATTCTAGAGCCCTATCTTAGTTAGTAAACATAACATATAGAACTCCAGACACTTTATGATCAATAATAAGGCCACGGTAATAATTTCTTTTGATTTTCAGTAAACATTTGTGAAGCACAATTTATCAATTTTTTTGTACCTTGTTTGGCATTAGTATTCATTTTTGCTGAGTTGGCTTATTATTTACAAGTACATACAATATACAATCTAATTTCCAAAATAGTATATTTTACGGTGTCTTGCAAACTGATACCGCAGGAAAATACAATGTCAAACTCACCCGACCCAAATTAGAAGCGGACTGATCAGTCAAGTTCCCCAATGTGCATACGTATTATTGTATGCTTAATTGTCTTCCTCATAACAATGACAATTTGTACACTGTCAGAGGACCGTGTTTATTCTAATTTTAATTATATGATAATTCCACTGCATTTCATAAAATGATATTTAGCCATTATCTCTGTTTTGATTTTAGTATTTAATAAATTATTGTTTGGGTCAATCAGCGGGCAAAGATGACCCTCTCTGACCAATGATTTTGGTGGATGCCATTCTACGAACGCAGTGACAATAACTCTTTTTTGTTAAATTAACCGAGTGAGATATTGACACATTTTACAGTTAGTTGCATTTGCGTGGCCTTCATTTTTAGTGCACGTGCGTATCATTTTAAAGCTAATATATCAAAGGATGATATATACATCTCATAATATGAGAGAGAGAGAGAGAGAGAGAGAGAGAGAGAATCAAACGTTCGTTCTCATTATATTTATGTTACGCTTAAAAATGCCTGTACGATGTCGCAGACATGAACCCGGACTGTTCGATGGACGCGAAGGATTTAACTGATTATAATATTTGGGTTATGGAAGTTTTATGAGTTTGACATTTGTTTTGATTATGCAGCGAAAATGCTGATATGTTATATGTTAGCACTACCACTGTAGCTACTACTAACACTACTAACAATTTTGCTTCTATTGATGATACTTCTGCTGCCTGTGAATTTGATTACGATGTTAATGATCTGCTGCTACGATCCTTGATATTGATTACGATGTTAATGATCTGCTGCTACGATCCTTGATATTGATTACGATGATGACAATGATCTGTTTCTCATTCTAGAAAATCACTGATACATTAATCAGCCAAACTGGATCTACTGAGCTCACAAGACGACGACGTGGCTGCGTTCTGAATAGGACACGATATACAATGTTGTAGGTATCGCTTGCGAGAAATAGCCGAGCTGTTACGATTGTGGTAATTGATGTGAAGAACACAAATTACGAGAAAAGTAAATAGGTGAACATATATTTCCGCTATATTACAGTGAAGGGGTTTGCTTCTCTCTCCGAAAAGCCGGAGATGTGGCAGTTGCTAGTTATATAAATATAAGACTAGGATGGGAACTATGTTAAGACAGCGTTGTAAGGCTGCAACGTTTACACATATAAACTGCTTAGATAATTTTAATGCATGTAAATTTGTAAAAACATGGTACACCTATGAATGAAAATACAGTTGGATGTCAGTGACACAACTGAATGATATATTACCATGTATCTAAAAAGGCTGTATAGCTCTTTTCTGTTTTACTTCCCAAATAACATCTGTCTGCGTGAGTTCGAGTCTCAGGCTCGGCTAACGTGGGCACGTGAGAAAGCCTGCCAGTAGCTTCTCGTGGGTCGGTGGTTCTTCCCGGGTTTTCCAGGGTTCTTCCTCCACCAATTATACTGGCCGCCATGTATAGCCTATCTTGTGCTGAAAAATGGCGTTAAACCCTACAACAACAACAACTTCCCAAATAAAACTATGTATAACATTCACATCTAATGCCGCACTTTAAAGAAAACGCCAAGGTTGATAGCAATCGATTGTAACGCAAACAGCACACCAATAGACGGATCATTTATGTCATGTCTCTGACGTCAAATCGTAAAAATATTGCCAATTTCTCTCCTATATATATATATATATATATATATATATATATATATATATATATATATATATATATTGTTACGCATCGGCTCGTTTAAAGTAACATAAAGAAAAGAGCGAAGACAACAAGCTTGTAAGTTTTAACAAAAATAATTTATTTCCCTAGAAAACACGGTGAAAAGGTAAAAATATGAAATAGGACTTACGATTTGCGAAGAAAATCCAAACATTTGTCCTAGAATTGTGAAAAACACATAAGTCCTGTAAATAAACAGTTCTAATTAAAGTAGTCTGAATCTCAATTCCGTTCCAAGATGGCGGATGATGACGTCAGACGAAGGTTTTACACAAGTGTCCAGAATTTTTACTGTGAATCACAATTTGTGCTGTTCTGTTCCAATTTAGAATTAATTTCACTAAATGTATTTGTCGAAAGCCAGTTATGTATAGTTCTCCAGGGAAAATAATTATTATTTAAAAGGTAGATGAAGTACAGCTATCATCCATAACAAAACACATGTCGTTCTACAGTCGTTCTACAGATGTACAAACGAACAACTCTTTCCAGCACAAAAGAATACCTTCTTCACAAGATATTAGAAACTTTACAAGGTGTTAAAATGTGACTCTCTACAAGGTGTTAAAATATAACTCTGACTATTTCGCAGGTACCTGAGTATTTAAGGCGAACTAAAACGTCATTTCATGAACACGCACGAAGAATACATTGCGATTTCGAAATCTCGCCATCGTAGTACAGATTGTCAACAAGTATTATTAGAAATGACCGTGGTCACAACCAATCATTTACGTAGCTTTTGCCGACTGTTTGCTTGAATCGACAAAATATGATATGCAAAATTCGTGCTCACGCGAGTCACATTTACGTTCTAAATAAACATGATGTTTCTATCAAAATGTCAGACCCTGCGAACATAATCATCATCACAATAAAAATTATAATATTGAAATAAAAATGAAATAGAAAGAATTCAAATTTTAACACACAAGTAATTAGATGTGTGTGTGTGTGTGTGTGTGTCTATCTATCTATGATGAGTAATAGCATGTCACGTTGAAATTCATTACCAGAGAACTTGTCTAAATTTATATATAGTGCTTTTCAACCGTTAATGAAATCACGTCCTTCGTACTTTAAAGATACTACTGGTCTCATTAAAATGTTTAAGGCTATACCCGCAACTATCTATATCTCCCTTCTTGTACCTTGATGATGTAACTTCATTGTATGGAATAGTCCCAAAAAAATAATAAACTATCGAGTAAATATATTTTTAAAATAATGAAACTTATCCCGACTCGTTTCGAAAGTTGTAGTACAAATGAGATCCAGATAGTAGGTGATCATATTGATCCTAAATAAGCTTCCATTTCATGCGTACATGAGAGGACTAATTACTTAGAGACGAGCATTACAATTCCACTGTTTGTTCAAGATTATTAAATGACATATTCGTTTATTTCGAACAATTCAGAAAACGAAGTACATAAATGTATTGATCACATAAATAAGTTCCACCCCACAATTAAATTTACTTATACAGTATTCAGTAAGCTTGTATAGCTTTTAGATGTAAATGTGATGAAGCATTCCGTCATTACTATCTCTACGAATCGGCATGTCAAATAAACTATATTAATATTCACTAGTATACGGAATATTTGCTTTGTCATCCTAGATCACGTAAAAACAGTATACTAAATAGCAGAATGTAAATACTTTTAGTGACCTGGTCATAAGATAATATAATATGAAGTGTGTAAATAATTTATATGACCTGACCCTTCTTTAACATAATAAGTAGTGTATAAACGATTACAGTGACCTGGCACAGATACAGTAAGTTGTGTGCAAATACATTCAGTGACCTGGCCCATAGATACTATAATACGTTGTATGCAAATACTTCAATGACCTGATGATATGCTATACAATACAAACAAGCCCACTGTGGTGGTAAATTGGCCATATTCAGACAGACGAGATCATTTTCTCCAATTTCATTTCGTGGCTCGAGTCGAAAAAATGGCTGCCAAAATGTTCATTGAGAACAAAAAATTCCAGAAGACGGGGTTGGAAAGTTACCCACGATCGCAGCAAATCAGTAAATGGAATATTGCCCAATCAGTTCATGGGCCTTTATGGACCAATCAGAATATATAAAGTGATATGAAACAGGTTTTGAAATGAACAAAATATGAAACTGCACATACTATAGGAAAAGTGTACCGTGTATGTGATAAAATATAATAAGTAATGTGTAAATACTTTCAGTTACCTGGCCATTAGATATTGTAATAAGCAGAGTGTAAATTCTGTCAGTGGCCTGTGCAATATTTATTATAATAGGTAGTATGTAATTACTTTCAATGACCTGACCGATATAAACTATATTGAAGTAGTATGCAAATACATTTATAGACTTGGCCATTAAACATAGTCTAAATACTCTCAGTGGTAAGTAGAATATATATTATAATAAGTAGTATGTAATTACCTTCAGAGTTCCAAATGCAATATAATAAGTAGTGTGTAAATAGATACAGTGACTTGGCCATTAGATACTGTAATAAGCAGAGTGTAAATACTTTCAGTGATCAGTCCCATAGATACTGTAATAAGTGGTATGTAATTACTTTCAGTGATCTGTCCCATAGATACTGTAATAAGCAGTATGTAATTACTTTCAGTGATCTGTCCCATAGATACTGTAATAAGCAGAGTGTAATTACTTTCAGTGATCTGACTATTGATAATATGACAAGCAGTTGCAGATGAAGAAGGGGTAATTATTTACTAGACCTGCTGAAGTAATTGACCTTGGAGTGTTGAATTGGCTGAAGAAATAGACTTACTAGACTTACTGAAATATGAATTTGTAGACTTGTCGAGCAATGGATCCACTTCAGTAATAATTACATGTCTAAGTGTTTGAAATATCCTAAGAAACAAGGACAAATTTTTTCAGTGAGATAAATATGATGACACTGAATATAAATCTGGATCATGGAAAGCATAATTAGCCAAAATTTGCTTCCAGGAGTAATTAAATGTGATTCAAGATTTAAAATATATAAACATATTTTTGATATATCGATCTATCACTATCCCTGATTAATGTTTTTAATGTTTACACATATATAAACAATGTTTGATGCTATTACTAAGGGTGGACAAAACATATACATTATGCACAGAGCATGATTCTTTCACCAAGTGTTATCAGTGTATAAAAAGCATACAAGAGAAATGTATGCTTTAGTCCACAAGTATGATGTGTGTGAAACTGTGTTTCACACGTATAGAGGCATTGAACTGTATTCAGAACGTATATTTATATTGAAGAGCGTTAATTAAAACAAATAGAACAAATGTGTCATATGGCTCACATTTGAAGATCACGGTGTATTTCCGATTACAAAACTCTCGTGGAATGGTCAAGGATCAACCACGCGTGGCCCGCATTTACCAGTCTGCCGATGGATCAATGGAAAGCATCCTTACTTCCTGGAGACCCGTTGCTTCCATCCTCTGAGCTAACTCTTCATCTGGGTTACAGGAAAGATTTCAATTTTATAAATTCGTGTCAAACCAGCCAAAAGTACAACGACTAAGGTGTATAGTACATGGACAACGTTTACTTGCGAATACAAGTATATAGATGCACACACCTAAGCTTGTTTCGGTGCACATTAAATCATTATATCGGAACTACCGTACGAGATTAGTATTATAGTAGCCACGTTCTCACACGAATATGTGTCCGATGGGACAATATGTGTCCGATGATAACAATCTCATTGAATAATAAGAACTGGAACATTATTTATCTTTAATTTATGCAACATATCTTGAATTCAATTTGTCTATTCAACTTTAAAAATGAGTAACATGAAACAGGTTATAGTCTATCTGATAACATGCATTATGTGACATAAGTCTGACTGTTAAATATAGAACACATTCTGAAACATCCCAATATATAAAACCATTCTATCACATAAAACTGGCAGCAAGAAAAACAATTTTATATTTCACATACCTTTTCAGCTTTAGATTGCTTCCTTGAAGTGGGCAGAGTCCTGACAAAGTTCGTTCTGTTGCGGTAAGACAAAGGAAATTTTTTCTGTAAGTACTATAGTTGTGGTGAAAATTCACAGCCAAAGAGCTTTAGGTAATTGGTAAGCGGGTATCTCAATGCAGGCATTTTTTTTGCGTGCGGCAATGGGTAATCTGAACCATGTCTTTTATAAGTGCTCATTCGGATCAACCTCGGACATCTATGCAAGACTAAAGTATATATCGTATGTAAGTTGTTGCTGTCATTTATACCAACAATCGTACATTTTGTTGACGGAAATTTCTCCTCATAAAATTAATCCTAATCTACTAGGATCACCATGCATATTTCTATCATTGAATTGACTGTATGCCTGCTCAAGATATTAGAAATGAAAACATAGTTATATATTTCGTGACCTCAGTTCTTGCATGGTAAGTAGGTACAGTGGTCCGAATGAAAATATCGACATACATTTGATACATAATGGCAGTCCCTAGAGTTCAAATAGAATGGATTCTTTGCGATTGTCTGTTGGCAGGGAGATTGCAGAATGACATCGATGTTGCTAATGGAAATAGCAAATTTAAAATTAAACCACTCGGGGAAAAGGGTACACGCCAAAAAAAACCTGATTGCATATCCATTCGTCTCTCTCTCTCTCTCTCTCTCTCTCTCTCTCTCTCTCTCTCTCTCTCTCTCTATATATATATATATATATATATATATACACACACATTTGACGTAAAGTACGCACTATTACGTTACCACGTTGTATACTTATTACTACAGGTAGACATCACGAAAGTTATTTGAAATCTGTTATTTTGATTTGAGAAATCTTTAGTGAAGCCAAAAAACTTTCACAATGTCATCTAAAGTGGAGAACATTATTTTGAATCCTACCCAGGTGTCCCTGAAAAAGTATATGAGGTCCGAGCTTGCCAACCAATATCATCTTTCTCAGGCGAAGACAACTTAGCGAAGAAAGAAATAAAACCTATTTTGGTTCAAAATTTGGTGGAAAAGAATTGTTTGGATAGAAGAGCTTTGGGATTGAAAAGTAAGTTTCTATCTGATTTGAAACGAAAATAATTGAAGTTAAAAAATAGATGCAAATAGGGTTAAGAAAGCCTCAGCTTCAGTCAAATTGGTGGAAATTACAAATCAAACAAACAGAGAAGATAGAAAAATATTGATGCAGCAAATTCAAAAGCAAATTGAGAGAGAATGAGAGAGAGAGAAAGAGAGAGAAATATCAAAAACGTGAATTGTGATTTAGTTTAAAAGGATTAAAAATGGCGGGCAGAAAGCACTCTTCCCTTTTACACACACCTTTAAGTTTTGTTTTTACCAGAAATATCAGGTATCTCGTTTTAGACGAGAGAAGTAGATCAATAATTTCCTTCTTTTGATAAAATGAACGAAAATTTGAAATGGTCTAGAGATCATGGATCTTAATATTGCAAAGAGTACTTCTTGGCAAAACTCGTGAAATCTACTCTTCACTTTCGGTACAACACTATATATGTTGTAGGGTTATGATTTGTTACCTGAGAAATACTGACAGTGATTAAGGAATTATATAAAAGAAACTTGACAGACATATGTCAAATTTGGAAGGGAAGAAGAATACGTATTTGATAGGTGGTGCTCAGCCAAGAAAAGTTGATCAAGATTATGATAACCTTAGACGACTCATATTAATTAAGAGTTAAAAATTTGCATCAATAACATCGACAAGACCTTTCCAGATGAAGAAAAGGTTTTTCTTGGTCAAACAAGTCCCATTATGATTTTCTTCTAGAGAATTATGAAACATTTATGTCGAAAGGTTCAACAGCACTTACTGTTGAGTTTGCCAAGTGTATGCATATTATTATTCAAGGAACCCTTTACCAGTATGTTGAACTAGAAAACTAAGTTTAATTGGTCGGAAAAATGTCAGGAGGCTTGCGAAAAGTAAAGGGAATACTTGAGAATGCACCAGGTCATTCAGCTGCAGATTGCAACCAATTAAATAGACTGCATGTTGATGCAAGTGATTTTGGGCTTCGTGCAGTATTGATTCATGAGACAAACAACGAATGTGTTATTTTGCAACAAAAATAAAAAGTACTAAAGATATTATTCGACATCAAAACTGAATGATTGCTCTGCAGCACTTTGAGGTGTACATTAGATCAGTTTCTTCTCTGATTATTGTGCAAAATGATCACAATCCCTTTACTTTCATTAGCATTTGAAAAACAAAAATCAAAGAGTGTTAAGATGGAGTTTGATTTTGCATAAACACAACATTATATTAGGCACATTAAGGGAAAAGATAATTTTATTTCAGATACACTTTCATGTGTACAAAGGTACTATATTGCTTTACGTTGTGTAGGTCTTATGATATTTATAAGATATCTTCCTACATAATTTATTTAGTATAGTCTGATAGGTATATTTGACAAATATGTCAAAGAAAGCTTTGTCTTATCAATCCTTCTTTCTCCTAATGGCACTTTGACGTGTAATACATGTTTGGTAGTAATTCTCTCTCTCTCTCTCTCTCTCTCTCTCTCTCTCTCTCTCTCTATATATATATATATATATATATATATATATATATATAGTTGTTCATAAGACATCTTCTAGTGTTATTTTATTGTTACTATCATATTTGTGTTTGATTGATCTTGATAAAGGAATCTTTTGTTTCTTTTGGAGGGTAGGTGTTAAGTATCTCGATATATTTGTAACTTGTTCTACATGACTGTGTCTGTATTAACCATAATCTGTGTTCATGACTGTGCGATGTATTGATTATCTATAAACAGGACTTTACATATCCGATTTTGTACATTTGGATATGATATATTTTCAGATTTTATTCTGCCTGTAGATAATATGGAAGCTAAAATACATGTTCTGAAGTTTCTAATAGTAAATACTGTTGACAAGTTTATGATGATTACTCATTGGCTGGATGGGTCTGGGAGGTTCTTAGAAGAATTACGTTATTTCGCATTGTTTGGATTATATCAGCAGAACAATTAATGTGAAATATTAGACTGAGTAATACAATCTGTCACTTGGGGTATATTGCGACATATAGTCGCAATAGACTCTTGAAGATGTATACAAGGAGAGAAGTGATCTTGTTTCGTATTAAAAATTCAGAGTGCAGATGTCTTTAATGTTGAGTTTAGATATTATTCGAGAGCTAACTTTAATTTATGTTATCCATTGAATCTACAATGTGCTCATTGGACTAAAATAGTATTATGGGACTATTGTGAATTATTCAAAAGAGTTCTATATATTACCACTGTGATACTTACATACAAGGATCTGAAATTCATTCGGAACATTCAATTTGTTTGGACATAAATATAACTGTATATGAATAGTTTTGATCCAGATCAAAATACTCTAAATTCCTGTTACATATTCATTATATAATTTTGGTAATTAATTATGTTACGTTTTATAAACATTGTTAGATTTACTTCTTTCTACTCAGTTTATGACCAAAGGTGTAACAATTTAAAAAAACTAGGTTAGAGTTTAAGTTCAAGTTTTTCTGTATAATTTCTCTATTGATGTCCATGAAACACTGCCATTCATGTCATCATGAGCTATCAGTTTTGTGTGCACGTTTTGTTGGAGTATCAAACTCTGGAAGGGATAAATGTCATATATGAGAGCAGAGTACATAATTCCTGCCCTCTTATGAATGCACCACTGTATTCTATCTTACAAACAAGCAATGCCAATGTCATTTGCAAGTAAAAACATATACGTATCAGATAAAGATGTAGGTGAGACAAGTAGTTATTTGCATTTCTTGTTATTAATATATAGAAATTAGCACAATTTAAATACCTGATGTCAAATCTAAGCTACCTTTGATTTTGTTAAATAGAGTCATGTCTTTGATAATAAAAATACGTCATATCAGAAAGTAATCTACGTATCTTCCTGGTTCGCGTTCGAATCAGTCAACGATTTATTTCCAGTACATAGACATATACGCAGTTAATGCATAGGATAAGGCAATTCCATAACGTGCATGTTGCCTCCACGTTTGCGATTCGATCAATTATGAACTCTCCGATATATTTTATTGATTTTTCAAGCGTTATCGGGACTAAAAACTTGAATGCAAAGAATAGTGTTGTTGGCATTTGCGTTAATCCAAGGTACGTAAAAATGGAAATTGCAGAATTTAAGGTTTCTTTCCAAATATGTTTTCTTAAAAATTATGAATAATATTCAATCTCAATGACATAAAAATAGCAAATCTTCCTGTCTGTCGTAATATTTTGGATTGCCCCATTGTTTTGTCCATAAAGCTGCTCCATGAAAGAAACAGCTCTCTGTTTTTTTTCTTTATGTTTATTTCATTATTGTGATACGAAGGTAAGTTGGTTTTATATATGTATGTATGTATGTATGTATGTATGTATGTATGTATGTATGTATGTATGTATGTGTGTATGTATGCACAACTTTTCATTCTTATATCTCTTGTTGTAAATTGCCTCTATTAATTCCAGAGCTGTTTGTGTATTTTGTGTTAAGTGCTTTTTTTTGTACATGTCAGTTGTTCTTCCCATGACGAAAAGTTTGCTTAGCTCGAAACTTCAACTTCCAAACACATGACCAAACACATCATTAGGAAATATGGCTGCCTATCCGTTCGTGTGTGAAAGCTTTTTTATTTTTTTTTCTTTTTGTTTTCTTTTCAGGAGTATTGATTCAGTGTGTAGTAAATGTTCTCAGATGGATTCGTGGTTACAAGGGATGATATAGACCCCCCACACGTTTTCTAAGAAAGTCCCAATGTCTGTCTGCTTTCTGTAGGTCAATAAATAACAATTGTGTTCTAGATTTAGTAGAGATTTTAAATATATCATAGTTCACTGTCTTTATGTTAAAGTAAACTAGTTAACTAGCTGACAACTAAGGGTAGAAGAGATAGCTGTTTTCCTTATGTTTGAAAAGAATATTCTTCTATCATTTCATCTAAGCTAAAATAAATAGATGATATTAGTCAAGATAACTAGCAAGGAGACTAAGATCAGATAATAATTAGGGGAGTTCATAATTAGGGAAGTTCATAACTTATTTTTCCCCTTTGATGTTTCTTAACCATCGATATTAAAGTCCCAATAATAATTTCTTCCGATCTTTCACTAAACATCAGTGGAACGCAGTTTATCAACTTTTCTAACTTTACTTGGTACTGGGTAGACACTTTTTGTGTTGAGGTGGCGTAAAACACAGATACGATATTCATTCGAGTTTTCAGCATAGGATCTATTACCATTTCTTACACAATCATACCGCAGGAGAATGTAATGTTGACTAACCCACCATCAATTATAAATGGACTGATCTATCAAGTTACATGACGTACAGCAACATCAACCACAACATTTGGTAGAATCATTTCCAAATACGACGAGCTATGATATTCTCCAACTCAGTTTTGGTAAGGCAATTGTGAGTGAACAGTGAAACCTCATTCCTATCATATTTGATAGTTAGCAAATTATTTTCACTTAATTTATGTTTTTCTTCCTCAATTAACAAAATCTGATTAAAATCACCTTGCATAACAGATGTAAAATTGTAGCTTACAGCATCAGCTAGGTCTCTGTAATTTAAAATATTAACTTTTTGGTGATATTTTATTTCAGCCATGCTATTTTAATAATTAGACAAAAATAAATTATAATATGATGAAAAGATTAGCTGATATTTATGATGATGCTGAATTTTCATGTAATTATAACTGCAATTGTGAAAATAAAACATCAGTATATTCTGAAGATGATATTTTATTTGAGAAAAATCAAGATGATGAGGTTTGATATTGTAGTTGATAGAAGGAATTATAGTAAATCAACAACAGGAAGATATAATGTTAAATATCTCATTGCATAAAAAATAATAAAATTTGATTTTAAAATAATAAAATTTGATTTTAAAATAATAAAATTTGATTTTAAAATATAAAAATTTGATTTTGCAGTTAAAATAATAAAATTTCGTAAAAAATAATAAAATTTGATTTTAAAACAATAAAATTTAATTTT
Organism: Megalonaias nervosa; assembly: GCA_016617855.1. Taxonomy (NCBI): domain Eukaryota; kingdom Metazoa; phylum Mollusca; class Bivalvia; order Unionida; family Unionidae; genus Megalonaias; species Megalonaias nervosa. Next base: position 23,941 of record JAECUM010029027.1, on the reverse strand, counting down.
GATGAGCAACTTATTAAACCTTTTATAAATGTTTTATCTTCCGGCAGGCAAAATTTTTTTTTATTAAATTTGATTTTTTATTTGCTAAAATATTTAATATGATGCAGGGATCTGATGCTATTAATAATGACAGGAAATTATATTTAATCAGATTGTGTCAACCTGTCAAATGCAAAGATGTTCCTATAAAATATGAACAAATTTATAATAATATTATTTCGTTGTTATAAATTCGACCGAGTCGGTACCCAACTATTAAATTTATCGCTATATCCTCTCCATTTGACTAAATTTTAATCACCTTTTCTCTTAATAACTTTTTCAATAACAAATACATCTTGTTCAGTTTTCTGTAGTTCGTGTTCATAAAAACTACCAATAACAGGTTCTCCGGCTAAATCTTTCAGCGAGTAAGTTACAGGTATAGTTAATAAAACTTTATCAACAATAAATACTTCTTCACTCCAGTTTGGAGTAAGTCCTTTTTCAAATACTTTTTTTGTCAGCGAAATTCTAACTTTATCACCAACTTTAAACTTATGTCTGTGGTACATATTTTCATTTGCTTGTATCGGATTTTTAATAGCATCATTTAGTGACATTCTGGTTGTTGGAGCGCTTAGCGCTCTATGTTTAGTATTATTTTATTTATCAATAATTTCTTGTAGATCATTAATATAATTACTTGTATTTTTAGTTGTTAAATATTTAAATATAAGCTCATTTAATGTGCGATTAAATCTCTCAACAACTACACTTTTACCCTCATTTCCTGTAACATATTTTTTATATTATTTTGATCGAGAAATTTCTCAAACTTTTTATTAAAAAATTCAGCTCCATGATCTGTCCAAATTTTGTTTCGTCTTCTTTCTGTAGCAACAATAATCTGCTACAATACATTTATTATTGATGCTCCAGTTTTATCAGCAACTGGTACACTAAAAGCGTATTTACTAAAAACATCAACAACATTAAATAAACATTTCTTTGGAGCGCCATCGGCATCAACATTAAATTGTGATAAATTTGACATATTCACTAAATCTACTGCCCAAATATCATCAACAACATTTGCTACAACCTTACGGCGCTGAAACTTTTTTTTAGGTTTGTATAATTCAGAAGCTAGTGATTTTATTGGATCTTCTACAAATTGGGACTCTCCGAGTCCTAAATTATATTTTTCTCCAATTAATCCCTGTACTAATCTTCTATAAATTCTCTCTCTGACTCCGCTGGGTGTCATATCACGAAGTTCATGTAATATTACCTTATCACAGCCATGTATATCTCGCTCATTATCACGATAACAAATATCATGTCCCATTGCTATTTCATCAACTTGATTATAAGGCTCTTGTCCTGGAAGTGGATTATCATTTTTATCAAGTTGCTTATCTAGCGGATTGTAAGGACCAGTGCATTTATGTTTTGGAAGCGTCCAACCGCCTTTAGGTTTTGGCAGCTTTCCGATTAGCTTGTGGACATCTAACCCATATCCAACTATTTCTCGTTTTTTGCATCTCTGGCAGTTTGTAACAATTTTATTTTGCTCTAAACAAAGATCATCATCACAATCGCATTTATAAGTTGCAGCTCATTATTTATTAATCATCAACACAAATAACTTTATCACAACCAGTACCAGATTCTGTTATTTCTGATGTTTTAATAAACGTGTTTTTTATCCTTCCACAGACAGTGCAAGTGCCTTTTAACATCAATCTGTTATTTTTTGTTTTATCTGTTTTTTTCACCAATATTCTCAGTTTTATTTTTACATTTGAGACAATAATTTAACATCTATTAATTTTATTGTATAAATTAATTGTAGAAAAAATGTATTGTTTATTTTAGATAAAATTTATTGCAATGTTGTCATTGTTAGCAGACAGTTGTCTATTAAATTGCAAAATAAACTTTAAAAAAAAATCTAGATTTTTATACATCTGTTTAACGAACATAATACAATAATATCCACAAGCTGATGTTCCAACAGGTTGAAGTTGATTAGATCAATAATTTATTTTTTTGTATTTTTTACTCATATATTTTTTTATTGAGTCACTCGGAGGTAAACCAAATCAATCAAAATAATTATCATTATAAACTGCTACCCAATGTGTACCAGATCCATCATTAAAATCTTGTATATTAATTACGCAAGCTCCAACAGCTTTGCTGTTGGTAACTTCATCTTTTGAATAAACTCCATGAAATTTTTTTATTGATTTTAGTTTGTCAAGTATATCAAAATTACTCAACACAGAGGCTTTCAGCGTCTTGTCTCCAGCAGTGTTAATCCGCAACCTATTCTTAGCAGATTTGGCAAGAAACGTCCTGCTATCCCTGCCAACAGCGGTCCGATAAATCCATTTTTCTTGATCTCCTTGTTGTTGTCTTTTTTTGCGTTGTTGTTTTTCGTTTTTTTGTCGTCCTTCGTTTTGGCATTCTTCTATTATTTTATTTATACAAAAATTTTCTTTATCCCACTTCCCTCAACAGCTTTTTAGTTGCTCCAGATATAGCTCCAGATGCTGCTGCTGTACCTAATGTTCCGAGCACCGGCAAAAATCTTGGTAAAATACCAGTCGACATCTGTGGATCAATGTTTACTGAAACAGCACGTGTTTTGTTAATTGCAGCTGATAATTTGTTAACCTGACCTTCAGTTAAATATATTTCTTTTGTAGTATATTTCATAGCTATAAAATTAATGTTTACAAAATTAATATGACTAAACTTGCACAGACATTCTACCTTCTACTGAATCAATAGTTACAAAACGATCACTTATAACTAAACATAAACATTAAGTGGCCCTGGATGATTAGCGTCTGCATCTGGAACATCATCTAATGTCCAAGTAACTTCTATATCTGCGGTTGATGAAACATCACGCTCTGCTTGCTTGCTAACATCAAAATAAAATATTGGATATAGCGTTCGAAATTCCTCTACAGAAATCTGAGATCCATCTCCAACATCTTGATATTTTTCCATAGCGTCCATAGGATGCATGTAAGGTCTAGAAAGAATTTTTGTTTCATCATCAGCAAAATCACACTCAATGGCTGGTTCTGGATATTGTCTTAAGTTTATTCTAACATATATTCTTCTTACATCAGCGGTATTAAATACATTATTATTTTGTTGTTGATTGTTACGTCGTGCTTGTAGCTGAAACACAACAAATAAACTTCGCGGTCACTGTTCAGATGCTGTTGTTGTAACACACCATGTACAATCAGTTGCATTTCGAACAGCTAATTGATATATTATATGTTGATGAAAATGAAATTTGTTTGTATATTTTTGGAGCATATCATTTATTTCTATTTGTTTGTTAAATGATGATGTTATTCGCGGCATCCACAACGCGAGTTTTGTCATAACAAATTGTCTGTCAGCTGCTCCAGCACCACGAAGAATACAATCGTTTTGTTCTGTTCTGTTCATTATTAAAGTGTGTTTAACTCCACAAAATACTTTATCATGATCTCGACAAAATCCAAAAATTGTGCTTAGCGGTAGCATCATTGTAATTTGTCTAGATTCAGCTGCAAAAGCTTTTCGTTTAGCAAAACCCTCATTATGTTGTTGTTGTCGTAAATTTGTAACAGCTGTTCTTACTGTGTCACCAATAGCGGCTTGATTGGCATTAGCAGGATTATCAACAAGATGCAGCAACACCAGCTCCAGTACGAAATTCATTTGATACATCATGTTTGTTGCAATAGATCTAGAGTAATCATCACTAAATGAAACAACATTTAAAATTGTGGTAGCTATTGATAAGTGCATTGAAATATCTTCTACAGTTTGATTAGCTAGCAAATAACGTGCGCTTCTAAATAAACTCCAGCCATTATTAACAAGTGCAATTTCCGCGTTAGCTGCAATTGCAGCAGGTGGAACTGCTACTGTCATAATTCTTCCACAAACCTCCAACATTGACTTATGTGGCAATAAAAATACATCTTCATCTCGCGTATTAAATGTTCTAACTCCAGTTTTATTTGGTTCGTTTAAATTTTCATCGAGATATTCAACATAATCAAATTCTGTTGCCATACCATCAGTGTCATATATTTCAGCCAAGTCGAGATAATTTTTGACTGATATTATCTATTATTTTATTTAGAGAAAATAAATGTTTATAAAATTAATGTGAAAATGCTTTGCACTTTCAAACTTGCACTGACATTATACCTTCTAATAAATCAATAGTTATAGAATGGTCACGTATAACTAGTGCATAAGCAACCAATGGTTCTACAGCACCTGGAGCACCTGGAACAGCACCGAGTGTCCAAGTAACTTCTATATCTGCGGTTGATCCAATATCATAATCTGCTTCCTTGCTAACATCAAAATAAAATATTTGATAAAGCGTCAGAAATTCCTCAACAGAAATCTGTGATCCACTATCAGCATCTTGATATTTTTGAATAGCGTCCATGAGATACATGTAAGGTCTAGAAAGATTTTTTGCTGCATCATTATTAAAATTACATTCAGCTCGTTCTGGATATTGTTTTGAGTTTATTCTAATATATATTCTTCTTACATCAGCATTATCAAATATAGAGTTATTAAATTCTTGATTGCCACGTCGTTATTGCTTCTGAAACACAATAAATAAACTTCGTGGTAGTTCTTCAGATGATGTTGTTGTAATACTCCATGTGTAATTAGTTGTATCGGGAACAGCTGTTTGATATATTTTATATTGTTGGAAATGAATTTTTTTGTGTATATCTTTGAAGAATATTATTTAGTTCTATTTGTTTGTTAAATGATGGGGTTATTTTCGGTATCCACAACGCGATCCTCGTTATAACAAATTGTCTATTAGCTATTCCATCAATACGATGAATACAATCATTTTGATCAGCTCTGTCAAGTAATAAAGTGTGTTTAACTCCATAAAACACTTTATAATAATCTCTACAAAATCCAAAAATTGTATTTAACGGCATCATTGTAATTTGTTTAGATTCAGCTGCAAAAGCTTTTCGTTTAGCAAAAACATCATAATAAAATTCTTGTAGTAAACGTCCAGCAGCTGCTCTTGCTGTCTCACCAATTACTATTTGAACACCATCCCTAAGAGCATTAGCAGCCTCATTAGCTGTAGCAGCAACAGCAGTCACATCAACAAGTAATGGATCACAGGATCAGCAACAAGATTAGTATTACCAGTTGCAGGAGTTCCAGCTTCGGTGTGAAATTCAGTTGATACAGTAGTTCCTAGTGCGGTATCTTTAAACCACATCCTATTAGTTGCAACTGATCTAGAGTAATCATCACTAAATGAAACAACATTTAATATTGTACTTGCAATTGGTAAGTGCATTAAAATATCTTCTATAGTTTGATTAGCTAGTAGATAACATGCACTTTTAAATAAATTCCAACCATTATTGTCAAGTGCAATTTCTTCATCAGCTGGAATTACTCCACCAGCTGCAGTTAATATTCTTCCACGAACCTCCAACATCGCCCTATGTGGCAATTAAAATACATCTTCATCTCGCGTATTCAATGTTCTAATACCAGCTTTATTTGGTTCATTTGAATTTTCATCGAGATATTCAACATGCTCAAATTCTGTTGCAGTACCATCAGTATCATATTGTTCTGTTAAATCAAGATAATTTTTAACAAACATTATTCTATTCTGTATTATTTTATTTAGTTGGAGTAACTTTTTTAATCAATTTTTTTATAATTTGTTCACCTTTTGGTGATAAAAGTTTTTTTGTTGTTGCTATCATAGCACGTTTCGTATCTTCTGTTGGAACAATTTCTGAAATAACCTGTTGAATTTCAGCTGCAGACGGTGCAGGTTTCTCTTCCTTTATTTTATCAGCAATCTTTTGTCCGACTGCAGTTCCAGCTGCAGATACTGCTGCAGTTGCAAAAGCTTTACATGCATCTAACGCGATAGGAGCAACTTTGGGAGCTATCCCCTGTATATTATCAACAATTTTAGTAAATATATTTCCAAAAAATCCACCTACAATTTTTCTTCTGTAAATGTTTCTTCTATGGTTCATTCTCTACTATTCTATAGTTCATAAAGTTTATTTCTAAAAAGACTGTAAATGTAAATAATATGTTACAATCTCATTGTTAAGATCAAGTTGTCGTCCAGATTGATCAGTCAATTTCATATTAATTTCAGTTATTTGATTTTCAACATTGAGCGGATAATAAATAACTTGACGTGGATTAACTTGCATCAGAGAACCTGGTGGAACATCTGGTGGAAAGCTGTAGATTGTTTGTCCTTGACTACCACGAGCAGAATATGATCCTGATGCAATAGATCAGTTGATTAAAATTGTATTTACATCTGTTATATTTACTGGAATATCTCCATCTTATATTATTGTTTGTTCTGTAGCATATTCATATTGGTTTTTGGTAAATCCTAACAACGACGAAATAATTGTTGCTGGAGAAAAATCAACTAATAAATTATTTTGTGTGTTATTCTGGCGCGTAATGTATTATAATTTGTAACAAGCTCAAAATCATCTGCAGCACCGTTATTTTTTGTTATAAGCAATTTTATTACTTTACTTATATCTGTCACATTATAAGCTCCTTGTGGTATTTTAAATGATTTCCACGGAGCAGAAGGCATTTTAAATGTTAAATCATCATTAATATCAGTTTTTATATTTGACATGCTGTGCCATGCTGTACAAGAAACTAATTCAATTTCATACTGTAAATGTGGATTAAGTAGTATCGGAGGAATATAATTAACAGAAAAATTTGCACTGTCACTTGTTGTTTGTGATGAGTCTAGCAATAATGTTGTCGACATTGTTTCTATTATCTTATCTATATCAAATAAATGTCTATAAAATTTTAGAAAATTTAACTGATAAGATCATCATGTAAAGTTTGATATTCATCTGATGCTAATAATCCACTCGATCTTAAATTATCAAGTATGTCTATAATTTCATTGTCAAGTTCAGAACCTTCATTTCCAGCTTCTTTTGATGACATTAACAACATTAATCTGCCAATCATTTCAGTTGTTGATGTAAATACTTTAACTCCTGTTCCAGTTTTTTTTTTATCCTCCTCACTATATAATTTTTCTAATTGTGACCTCTCTCTCACAGGAGCAGCTGCCGCAGCTTGTCCAGCTTTTAAAGTTTCTATGTATGATTTTACACGAACTTCATCTATTGATTTAAATTTATCATAAAATTTCCATATTTTATAAGCTTCTTTTCTCGTCCTATATTCTCTTGCTGTGATATCAAATACATCTGCTATAAAAAAAAAAAAAATTTCTAATTGTATCAGTAAGCACTTTAGTCTCAGCAGCAACACAGTTTTTTATGATGGTTTGTACATCTCCAGTAAAGTTATTATATTTTAGAGTTGGCCACAACCTTATATCATCAATAGAATCTATAGAATTCTCTTTTAAAACATTATCATGTTCATCAACTACTATGCGATTATTTATTTGTTTTAAGAAAAATCTCCTTTTTTGACCAACATCCATAAATTTTAATGTTAATTCTCCAACTCGCCTTTGCTCCTCTTAAATATCCTCTAATTCTGTTGTTAACATACCTAACATTTCTCTAATTTCTTGTGCATTTAAAGTTGCTAGTCTTTGCTGAAGTGCAAGTGGATCATTAATCAATCGATCTATTTCAACTCGTCGGCGAATTGGATTAACAATATTAGCTGAAAGTGCAACAGCTAATCTTCTAGTCTCTTCAGCAAATCTTGTGATAATTCTTCCAGCAGCAGCTTCTTGTTGTTCTTTAAATATACCTGCTAAACTTTTTTCTTCTAATTTCTTAAGTTCTTCTTCTGAAAAAGTTTTGTCTTTTGGTAGTTTTCCGAGAACCGCCTCAGTAACAGATTTTAAAAATTTAGAGTTTCTTCCGCAGCAGCTACTTGTCCACGGCGAACTTCATCTACTTTCTTTTTAAATTCAGCCTTAGACCTAACAAGTTTTTTTTAGATCATCAATTTACTTTTTTTCGTTTTATTTCTCTCTCCATATTATTAATATTGTTTACAAAATATAAAATGTATTGTTTATTATAAGTATTCACTGATACAACATCGAAACATTTTTGTTGGATCTCGCGCTAGTTTATCAAATAAAAAGAAATTATATTTATCTTTGGTTGCTCTGTGATAAAGGTCGATAAATTTATCTTTTGTTATGTCTCCATATTGTTCGTTCGCAATATTCCGCACATCAATATTACCTAGTCCGGGAAATAATATGAAACAGCCTGTATTTCGTCTAATAAATCTATCTACATTATAAACACCTTGTGCAAGCTAAATATAATTACATTTTTTATTTCCTGATAATGAAAAATAAGATCTTATTTTATTAATTTCCTCGTTGTTCAGCGGAACATCATCAAAAAACAACTATTTTATGTCCATCAGAGTCAAGTTGATTTACTGGAATTAAATCTTCAGGTTGTCTGATAATAAATAAATCTTCACAAGCTTCAAGATCATCACGCATTTTATCATTATACTCATTAAGTAGCTCGTACTTATCTTACTGTGGATTAATTGTATAAATATATACTCTGTCATACTTAAAGTTGTCACCGAGAAGTAAATTCATTAATAAATTTGTTTATCCCGATCCAGTTCGACCAACAATAAGATAATGGCAATCTGGAAGTTCATTTTTATGTTTATGTTTTACTAGACTATCAGTATCAAAGTTTGATATCGACATTGTTATTATATAGTATATAAAAGTTTTATAAACCATTACAAAATAATGAGTTATTATACAAAATCTGGAAAATCATTGAACGGCTCAGTATCAAATGCTGTAGTTACAAATGGAGTTGATTTATCAGGTTATTTAAAAAAATCTGGAGACACTATGACAGGCAACTTATCAATGTCAAATCAGAGAATTTTAGATTTAGAAACAGAATATCCACCAATTAATGCTATAAATACACAAGCTACAAGTTATTTATAGTTAAAAACTGTTGATGATAAAAGACTTGATAAAACGGGAGGAACGATGACTGGCAATATAAATATGTCGGGTAAAAAAATAACAGGGTTAGAAACTGCTTATCCAACTACAGTTAGAGATAATACACAAGCTGTAAGTTTTATACAGTTGTTGGATGTTGATGATATTAAATTTGATAAAGTTGGTGGAGTTATTTCTGGTAATATTGATATGTCAGGTAAGAAAATAATAAATTTAGAAACAGCTTATCCACTTTTAAATCCAGTTAACTCACAAGCTGTAAATTATGTACAGTTGTTATATGTTGATGATAAAAAACTGTATAAAACTGGTGGAGTTGTCACTGGCGATATCTATATGTCAGGTAAAAAATATTAGGTTTAGAAACTACATATCCATCACCAAATTCAGACCTAACACAAGCTGTAAGTTTAATTCAGTTATATCATATTGGTGATACTAAACTTGATAAAACCGCTGGAACGATGACGGGTAATATCAACATGTCAGATAATAAAACAGTAGATTTAGAAACTGCTTATCCACCACTAAATTTAGTTAATACACAAGCTACAAGTTATTCACAGTTTAAAACTGTTGATGATAAAAAAACTTGATAAAACTGGTGGAACAGTTACTGGCAATGGTAATGTCAAATGCAAAAATAACAGGTTTATCAATAAATTCACCTCCAGTTTATGATACAGATGCTATTAGTTACGCACAGCTACGCGGAGCACTCACACCTTATTTACATTTGTCTGGCGGTTGTATGACAGGATCTATTGATATGGGAGGATTTGTTGTGTTTAATACTCAGCTTGATAATACAGCTCTGACTGATGATGGTCGCCTAACAAATGTCAAATTTGCTTAAGACAATTTTGTTAAAAAATCTGGAGACACAATGAGCGGAACGTTGAATATGGGATCAAATAAAATAACATCACCATATGTTTCAGTTGCTAATGCAGATTTAACAAATAAAAAATATGTTGATGACGCAGATACTGCAATATCAAATAATATTACATATATTTCAGTAAATTATTTGCCGCTCGCTGGTGGATTGATGCAGGGAATGATAGATATAGGCTTAAATAGAATATCAACTGCATATGTTCCGACTGTAGCAATTGATTTAGAAAATAAAGCTTATGTTGACTCAGTTGCATCTGGTGGAGTTAAAAGATCTAAAAATAATGTTGGATTTATTCCAAGTTTAGTTGATTCAACAAATAACAAAGTTGGATTTGTTGCTAGTGCATCTACGCAATATCCCAGAATCAAGCTTTTTTATTTATAAATTCAATATCTGTAGGAACGGAGTGGACAACTAACGAAGAAACATCAAACTTTTGGTTAAAAGTACAATATCCATATGCTGTTGCAATTTGGCAGTTTCAGCTTCGTGGAAGATTACATTCTGGAGTCGGTAGAACATATAACTGGGATCTACTAATGATTCAATTTGGACAGATTAATATACTGCAACTAATGTTTACATTTCAGTTTTGCAATATTTTACTCTGACAGCCGCGAGCATGACAAATAAATATTTATATTTCAGAATATTTGTTAGCAACGCTGAAAGTCCATATCCCGGACTAACAGTATTTTGGATATTTACACTCGATGATCAGGTATGATCGTCGTGATCAAATTTAATATAAAAATAAAAATAGCGATGGCAGATCCACCAATAGTAACAACTGCTAAAGAATTTTATCAATATACTTTTAATCGTAATGTAGTTGTGTTAAAAGTTTATAGAGAAAATATAAAAATAAACACTATGAAAAAATTAGATTATGATCATCTAAATAAATCTAACGATGATGATGAAAAAAATTTATTTGAATTAAGGAAATGCGAGGACCACAGTTAAGAGATGCAGTAAGAGATTTTGATGTTATAAGCAAATATTGTCATCATGATGATTGTACAGATGAACAAAATCGAATTGAAAATATATTTTAAAAAAATATTACTTGAACTTAATACAGAAAATACAAATCTTATTATTAAATCTAATCTAATAAAAGCACAAGCTAATGGTGGACGACCACAAGAAGAAACTCTAGTAAATAATTTACATGATAGATTAAACAGATTATCTGAAATAAAAAACAAAAAATTAGATAAAAATAAAAAAATTAAATGACAAATTTAAAAAAAGAGATATTTTTCAAAAACTTGGAATGTATTGTCATGAAAAAAAAGCAATATTAGATATTGTTAAACCAATAAGTGCGGAAATTATTGTAAAATCCTATGCAAATGTAATTATGACATTATTAAACGGAAATAACTAAAATTTGACCTAATAATTATTGATAAATCGCTAAAAATAATAGATTATTTTAGTGATGAATTTAATGATCTCGATGATATTCAAAAAGAGATTTAACTGATGAAGCTAAATTAGTTAAAATTGAAAGACAAATTGGTGAGTATTATGATGTTGATGAACTTGATTATTCTCCACTAACATTGCAGCGATCTAGAGAATTATCTTTGAGAGGTTATTATGATGAAACGGATCAATTGTATGATGATGTATATAATGAAATAGAAGATGTTAAGAAATTATTTAATTACTCACAAGGAAGTATTTCAATACGTGTATTATTTGTAATAAACTTTATGGCTGCGCATGCGATTTTCAGACAATATCTTGTTCTTAAAAAGTTTACATTAGATGAAATTGCTCTAGTTCTAGGATATATTGATGAAACAGAAAAAAAGGTAGAAAACTTTGTAGGAGTAAATTCAAGTTACACTGTTATGTTTCAAGCAAATCCACTTTACAACGAATTTTATTCATATAGTTGGTTAAGGAAAAACGAGGTGTTAACAGATGAAAGATATACTGACACAAATTCAGATGGTTATAAAAAATATAAAGATTTTATAGCTAGAGATGATAACACTGAATTTAGAAATGCTATAGATGCTGTTGCTGGAACTAGAATATTTACTATTTTGTAAACAATATTTTTATAAAATATAGAGAAAATGAAAATGAAAAAATATTTACTATTTTGTAAACAATATTTTTATAAAATATAGAGAAAATGAAAATGAAAAAAGAAATTATTGACTTCAATTATATTTCAGAGACTATTCCAAAATCTGATCTCGAGGCGCTTAAAGAATATTATAAATACTATCATAAAAAGTTCTGGTGCACAAAAAAAAATGTTACAAATATTATGGTAGAATAATTAATACAGTTTCTTATTTACCACTGCTAATGACAGGATCTGGTATAATTTGCGGCGGAGCAATGATAAATCCATTTTTGTTGATTATCTCTGGAATTGGAATTAGTTTATCAGGAATATTTAAGCGAATAGAACCAACATTAACAACGATAAAAACAGCTTGTAAAACAGCAAATACAACATATAAAAAAATGTTAAATCAAATCAGATCTCACATGCGCGGAGTTAAGTATGATAAGGATTATCTACTTCGCGAACTTCATGCAATAGCTGGTATTTTAATAGATATACTTCCAATACGAGTCTGCAAGTATGAAAAATGTTAACAAGAAATTTATTAATCTTCACCTTCATCTGATTCATCTGATTCATTTTCCGATCCATCTTCTTCACCTGATTCTTCAGCTTCTATTAACATACGACTTTTAAATTCAATTTTTTTTAATTAATTTATAAAAATTGATATATTCATTCCAAGCATAAGAATCTAGTTTATTTTCAACAATGTTTGAAAACAAACTTAAGAAATTGGAGATCTATTTTTAATGGAAATACATCTTCAAGTTCATTATATATATAGTTAGCTATTTCATTCTTAATAAAAACACTTGGTAAATAAAATAGTTGAAAAACTACATCAACATAATATGGCTTTTCTACATTAAATAAATTGTGCGTTATAAGATGATGTAATCTTCTTAAATATTTATTAAATTTATTAGTATTATTATCAGTAATTTGATCTAGATTAATTAAACCTTTAATCATATCAACAATTTGATCAATTCTTTCATTATCAGGTATATAATTTATTTCAATACGCTATAAACATTTTTGAAACTCTAGTACATCATTATAAGTGATAAATCGTTCATAGAGTAAATTAATAGAAAATCTAATAAGATTAAAGCTTTCATTATATCTTTCCATTATATATTATAGAATCTATTTGTTTAAATAGAAATTTCCTTCAATTGAATTTTGTCTAAATCTTATACATAAGGTCCCAGTAGTAGGCATTTGTGGGTGTTTCTGGATCAAAGACCCTACCCCCAAACAAACTTAAAATTTTCATAAATTTTATGACCAAAAATCTTACTCAGAGATAGATGGTCAAAAAGTGATGAATAAAAGTAAAGTGTATTTGTTTGGCGGTGGGGTGAGGTCTTTTGTCCAGAAATCCCGCAAACGCCTACTACTTTTGGTACAGTCATCGGGCAAAGGAGAACCTTTATAGCCAGCCATGTCGGTGGATTCCATTCTTAGAAAGCAGTGAAACTAATGTTTTTTCTTAAGTTGATAGCATGATATACTGCCAAACCTTATAGTTAGTTATGTATATATACCTTTGTACTTTTTAGAGAACTTGCATAAGAATTTAAAACTGATAAATCACAGGATGATAAATACATTTCATAATATTGAGAGAGAGAGAGAGAGAGAGAGAGAGAGAGAGAGAGAGAGAGAGAAACAATCAAATATTCATTCCCATTATGTTAATATTACTTATAGAAATGCAATGTTCGATGTTGCAGGCATGGAGATCTCTTAAGCTTTGATGTTTCTAGTGACGAGAGGCACTTATTTCATTTTGATATTTGGGTTATGAACGTTTTATGAGTTCTACATTATGTTGAATTATACAATGTAACTCCTCGCAGCAGAGATTAGTGAACACACTTTCAATGATTAATATTGTCATCAGCTTTAACTGAAATATAAAATGTAACTAATGTATAAATCTACATTGCAGTTTGTCCCTGTCAAATATGGTACTCGTTAGGGCTGGTTGACTTTAAGGAGTGCGTTTGAGGCAAGTAGTTCGAATTAGACTCCAGTGCAGTCTAATCTCCGTTTATGTTAGAATTTTAATCTTTCAGCATTTATTTTATATATGACAGTGCCCGCCAAGTACATTGTCCGTCAAAGTTTCATTCCAATTTATTTCAGGCAGATTCTTTTATGTCAGCGCTTATAATTACAAATTATTCGACAATGTTACCTTTTCTAGATCTATAATCTACTGCTATCACTACTACTATTATTGCTGATGATACTACTACTACTACTACTACTACTACTACTACTACTACTACTCCTTGAATTTGATTACGATGATGATGACCTGTGTCCCATTATGCACTTATATTACTGATGAATGAGTGTATGTATGTTAAGATACATTACACATTGCTTATATTTCATTATGTGCCTTTTCTGCTGACGTTGGGGACTACATTACACACTGCGTGGTTTCATTCTCAGTCTCTTTTTTTGAATATAGAGATTACATTACACATTGCTTATTTTTCATTCTCGGCCTCCTCTGATGAATCTAGAGACAACATTAAACATTGCTTACTTTTCATTCTCAGATTCATCTGTGGAAGCTCGAGACAACTTTGAATATTTTCCATTCTCAGCCTTCTTTGTTGAAACTGGAGACTACATTATTCATTCAATTATTTCCATCCTCCGCCTCCTCCACTGAAGCTGGAAAATACATTAAACATTGCTTATTTTTCATTCTCAGTCTCTTCCGTTTAAGCTGGGGACTAGATTAAACATTGAATAGTTTTCATTCTCAGCCTCCTCTGTTGACGTTGGAAACTACATTAGACACTGAGTATTTTTCATTCTTCGCTTCTTCTGATGAATTTGGATAGAATATTACACTGCTACTTATTTTCCCTGAGCCTCCTCTTTTGAAGCTGTAGACTACATTGCATATTGTTTATTTTTCATCCTCTGTATCTTCTGTTGACACTGGAGACTACTTTCAACATTGCTCGTTTGTTCATTTTCAGTTTCTCCTGCTGAAGCTGGAGATAACTGCATATTCTTACACTCTTGCTGCAGCAACAGCTCCAGAAAATGGTGTGACTGCGGCTATTGCGTTGACAAGGATGACAGTTATTCTGATGTCCGCTGATCGTATGTAAGCGTCTCTAATCCACATGAAGAAGATAACGTACTGACTTCATCTCGAAAATTACTAATATAGTAATCCATCAAATTAGAACTAATACACTCACATGATTACGTGTGGCTGTTTTATCTACCATGTTGCCAATATGAATTTGTCAGCAATATCCGAGATATTACAATTGACGAAAGTGCAAATATGAACATGTTTATCCACTCTGTTACAGTAATGGGTTGCTATTAAATTATCAGATATGCCGCAGTTATCATAATACGTATATTATGAATGGGTAGGATGTATTTCAGACAGAGCTAAGGCTGCAAAGTATAAACATGTAAACGGGTTAGTTTATTTTACTAACTGTCACTGATACAGAAAATACACAACTGAAATATATATTATCACATATCTGTTTAAAAGCGCTGTATCGTTTCTTTTGTGTCTTGCTTCTTTCCTGAAGTACTGTCTGATAATAATATTTAGTGTTGCACCTCAGGGAAAAAGTCAAAGTTGACCGGTTGTATTGCACACTACACCCCAAAGGACTGATCTTTCTTCATGTTCCTTGAGTGTCATCCTATTAACATTCTCTCTCTCTCTCTCTCTCTCTCTCTCTCTCTACACCCACACCCACAAACACACACATGTTTATGTGGGTGTGTATGTGTGTGTGTGTGTGGAGATAGAGAGAGAAACATAGAGAGAGATATTATTAATTATGTTACGGTGTAATTCATGCACGGAGAACCTAAGACTTTAAGCTAGAAATTAATTAAGAAGTGGTCAAGATTTGCCTAAAAGCATATAAACAATTGATTATACTCAATCGAATTCGAGAATGTCTTTAAACTAAAGACATTTGATGGATTCATCGGTCAGATCAAAAAAGCATATTAACAAAATAATTGATACGTGGTCTCTGTATATATATATATATATATATATATATATATATATATATATATATATATATATATATATATAATTTCGCAACGATCGAAGGAAGAATACCAACAACAAGAGACAATACAATTAGCTAGCATGAAATTTACTTTGGCAACGGAGTGAATTATGTGATTAGGTGGTTTACCATTAGTGAAATAAAAGTAAACCATGATAAGTTCCAAGTTATTACAGTTGGAAAGGAAACCAACAAACGGCTTGAGACTTTATCATCGGGCGAGGATAATATATTTTGCGATGACTCACTAAAGCTAGAATTTGGTAACTTTAGACTTTATGCTTAACTTTAACCTGGAAGTCACGGAGATCTGCCTGAAAGCATATAAACAATTAATTGTGCTCAAGCGAATTCGGAAATGTCTTTAACGAGAAACTCTCTCTAACACTGTTTCACCATAACACACTTTAATTACTGTCCCCTAGCCTGGCAATTCTGCAGTCTCAGAGATATTAAACATGCTTGCAAAAATATAGGAAAGAGCTCTGAGATTTATATTGAATGACTTCAAGAAATCTTACTTTAAATTCTTGGCAAATGTATCATCTCTTCATATTGTAGTATGAAAACAATGGCACTTGAAGTATTCCGAATTTTAAGCAAGAACTGCCCAACATAAGTAAATGTTCTGGTAGTTTTGACAAAACCACCTTGTTCTATCAGGTACGCAAAAAATGTGGACATCCCACAGGAAAGCACATCAAGGTTTATTTCACAATCGTAGAGATACGTAACAGCTAGATCGATTTGTATGTAAATGCTATCAGAAAGTTGTACTGGCCAGCCGTTATCTTAAACA
The DNA here is from genome assembly GCA_016617855.1 of Megalonaias nervosa. Taxonomy (NCBI): domain Eukaryota; kingdom Metazoa; phylum Mollusca; class Bivalvia; order Unionida; family Unionidae; genus Megalonaias; species Megalonaias nervosa. The sequence continues at coordinate 7,012 of JAECUM010029027.1, read as the reverse complement.
AAATATGTTAGCACTGTAGGTATGTGTATAATATAATATACTCGTATCAACTGACTACTCTGCATACAATTAATAAAGATAAATTATAAATTGTTGGCTGGTAGTTTCTTATGTGTATATTGGATAGCCATTGCGCTTCTGCATTTGATCACCGCATGTGTGAGTAGTACAATGATTTTCTTGCATTGATTATAAAAATCTAAATTGTAAATTTGGTGAGGGGAATGCAATCTTAGCATGAAATATCAAGTTCTTAACTAGAAAAAAAGTACATGAAGTAAATTGTGATATCATTGTATCAGTATGGCTCCAATGAGGCAATGTTTCTTATCATTTAATGCAATTACGACTCTGAAAACAAATGTGTTTATTTGTTTCTATGAAGCTTCTTTGCATGTGTTTGTGTGAGTGTGCTTTTCAGTTATACATAGAAGGGGAAGAGATTCTTGGAAAGTTCCACACAAATGGAATGCTTTTTAAAATCTGACTTTTGTTTGTTTTATTTATATCTCCACCATCGAAAAAAATCGATGCCAGAGGATATCATAGAACGGAACATGAATTTATAAACGATTTTGACTGGAGACGGCTTAAAAAATGTCACTCACATATTACGTAGAACTTTGCACATAATTTTAATGTAAGAAAATTTGAAAGTTATAAAAACCCAAGGAAGCAAACAAGAAGGTGTAGTTTTGTTTTATAACATAATGAGTCTCAGGATGGGGATTCCAGACGCAAGGTGTAGTTTGGCAGTCAAAGCCACGATCCTGTTCCGAGAAAGATTTCTCGTAGAAAGTCATCTTCGCTATAAAAAACAGAATTTGGTTGGTATTCATTTACAAATAGTACTTTTATCTTATTTAAAGTATCTAGCTGTGCGAGCTTAAAAGACGCTAACTTTTAGCTATTAATATTCACTGTTGACATAAAAATTACTACTCAACCAGCAACATAAAACATGACGATACTGATGATGATCACATTGAAAATTGTTATGATAAGACGTCCGTCATAATTCAGAACGTCTGATAAAACATTATTGACGCATAAGGTGAATATCGTCGTAACGTCCGCATGAAATAAAGTCCTGAATGACAAATGCCAATAGACATTGATCAACACGTTTTTGTTCATTTGCGATCTCGAATTTAAGCGGTTCTTTATTGTCACATTTTCATTTGCAGCGCAGACAGAATCGTCGTTGGATCTTTGATCGGAGTAGTAGTAGTAGCCCTCGGAAGAGTGATTAAGCTTATCTGCTGCTGCTGCCTGAAGTGTGGAAATAATCCTGTCCATTCCATCAATGTCTGACAAAAAGTTGTGGGAAAATGTGTATATAAATGGACCCGTGGGTCTTGTGAACGGCACATAGTGTCCACATGTGGTTCTCATAGCAAACATAATAACTATATTGCACAGGCAAACAATTTACTACCAATAGAGTAATTCTAATACAAATTTTTAACGCATTTCTAACATGGGTATTTATATTTGATATTAAGCTTTGACTCTTGGTGTGCATAGTACTGTGCTATTACAACAACTACTACTACTACCATTACTAACTTCAATTATTCAAGGAAGTGATGGTTGATTGTAAATGTTAAGTTTTGTGTTACATATTTGCAGCATTAAATAAGAACGATTGCATTTTCTCACAGCGTCTGTTATATAAAGGTTCTAATTTCTACTTTTTGGTCGGAGAGAGAGAGAGAGAGAGAGAGAGAGAATAAAGTTCAACTCTGCAACTTGTACTACTTTGTCGTGATAATAATAACTAAATAATTTTAATAAAATCATTAAATGCTGACAAGGTATGTCATTTTTAGGATATATGTATCATGTATGAGAAATTGCTCCTTTAAGGATAGTACATTTAAAAATTTACGTCAGCGCCAGGTTTTAAATATGGAATTAAAGAGACAGGAGATAGACTGACATCAAACTATGGCAACTGAATTGTAAATTCATGAAGCCCCGACCCTCACGAAAGGTCCAATTAATTTGGTAAAGGTTCTGCATGAAAATTTAACATTGTATTAGTCGGCAATGTCCTTTTAAATTCAACGTTCTGGTTCCGAAACTTGGGCAAAGTCAAGGTCATTGGAAACAAAAGTGGTTTGAATTTTGGATTTTCCGTTAACACCTACCCTTCGTCTCAATGTCAAGGTAAAGGTAATTATACAATCTAGGGTTATTTTCTGTTGTATAAATTTTCTTGAAGTCTCAAAAACTGGGAAGGATAATTATCATGCCCGGACAGCAGAGTAAGTTATCAATGGCATTTAATTTTAATGGACCTCTTTGTTTCATTTGACCTTCAAGCAATACCAAGGTCATTTGAAGTTAACGCACAGCTGCATCCGGCAGTGAAGCAGAAGAGATAAATGATTACATTGAACTCTTGTTATAAATATGAGGTAAACAATGTAAATAGAAAAAAAGTGGACGGCAGAGCAAATAATGGGTATGAATTCTTGATTTTCAAAATGGAGGTAAGCAGTTAAAAACCACTGCAATAAGAATCGCTGGCAAACCGCTAGTTATTATCGCACATAATTTATACCTACCACCGTCTGTTTTGGCTTCGTATCGTACCAGCCACATAATAAATAGCAAATTCATAAAGAAAGGCATGTGGCATAATATCTAAAGTCTCCTACACATTGACATAGACCATAACATTATACAAATTCATTTCTTATTAAGACATAAGCAGCTAACTTTTCAATATATATATATATATATATATATATATATATATATATATATATATATATATATATATATATATGTATAGATATATAAATCCAATTACATATACATAATCTACTGGCATTTCTATTTGTTGTGCAAATAAGCCAACAGTTTTATGTAAATCAATGCCTAATATGAAACATAGTGACCTCCATGACCAGTGATACACAGCAGTTACAAAGCACAACTATTATATGTGCTAGATCCAAGATGTTGACTACAACACTTTTTCATGTATATTTTTATTATGTGTTTAACTTTTGTCCGTGATTGAGGGCTGTGAATGTAGTCTTTGCATAACTGACTTTTATCATGCTTGTAAATAGTAAACAAGATGTTTAATACATTTTTAATCAATGCCTACCATTGTTTACGAGTGAGTTTCCGAATGTTATATTGCATAGTAGGTAGAGTTGAGATTTGTATGTATAGGGGATTGGTAAAGAAATAATTAGTTCTTCTCTTACAATTAGTCTGTGAAATCCATTTTCATCAGAGTCTATAGTTGTGATTAGATATATTTCTAGAAAAATTATTTATTTAGATCATCCACAAGAATTGCTAAGTGTTCATTGATTGGTTTACCATGTTATTTTGGAAGTATCGTACATTCATTCAAAGACGTTTTTGATTGCATCATTGGTATATTGGGATATTCAAAACTCCTGGTATGTTATGACATTCAAGACTATTAGAATTCACTCAGAACATTCAATATTCCTTGCCTTGTAACAGAACATTGAGGATTCGTTGGGATTTAATTCGTAATAATGGAAGTGTATTCTAAAATATAAATTCGTATTCTCCAGATATAAGCTTTTTGCTGAATTTTACTTAAATTGTTGGTTTCACTTTATTTCTGTTACATATTCTAAGACCCAAACTCCTAGCAATTTAGGGAAACTAAAATATGATAAAATGTTCACACTAGCTTAGAACGGTAGCTATGTGGACATGAAGGCTTTTGACAGAGATAATTGTGAATATGATATTTCACATCTTAAATTGGATTACAATTTTGAATATAACAACTTGAAAGTATATCTGGCTTTAACTACGGTATCTCCTAGTTGAGCAACATAGACCTACTTGGGTCACTTGTTCTCTGATAGCCTAATTATTGCTATTATTTTATATATATATATATATATATATATATATATATATATATATACTCATATATATATATATATATATATATATATATATATATATATATATATATTAAATTTAAAGTTAGGCTTATTTGGCTGAATGGGTCTTTATTTGCAATAACGTGAATACATTGTGAAAGTATCTAATTATATAGTCATACCTAATTGTCACTTTATATATCACACATGTACAAAGAACTCGTTAATTTTGAAAATGACTGCACGAAAATTAGTTGTTTACATCCCGGAAGTTTGACTAGTATGATCAATATGTGACCAAAGTTTGTGTCAAATGCTGTCTGAACGCTGGGTTACATTAATCTTCCATTCATCGGGTTACTTTCCAGATAAGTTGACAAGCATTTACCGACATGTGTAGCAGTATATACAGCGGTAAAAACAAAAACTATCTTATCGATCTATGAGGAAATCAAAATAAATATAGCATAAATCACGCTTACTGTCACCTAAACTTTAAAGAAAAAATATATTTTTGTTGGCTTATTTAGACTTGAACAGATTGGATTAAATGCTTCTCTCCTTTATTCTACTTTGATGGATAATTCCAAAAGTTCAATTTGTATAATACTGAGCCATGTTTATTGGATAACGACGTATTCAATAATATCTATCTTCTGATGTTTCAAAGTCTCGTGTTATCCGGGTTTTCAAAGTCTCGTGTTATCCGGGTTACAATAAGCCTTGAAGATCACTTGGAGAGGGCATGCTGTAAGAAAAATAAAGTGTGACCAGGAAAAATAGTTGTTAGTGAAACTACGTTACCGTCGTGGCTACAGAATTATTGGAATGTTTTGGGTCATTCTTTTCCCGGTATTTATATTACTGAAAGAGAGAACATGTATCTAACAGGTGATCTGTGTTGTTTGCACATGCTGAAACACTTGAATTCCAACCTGATACATTTTTCATCTGCTTTTGCTATCTGTTTCTTTCTCGATCTCTCCAATGATGTCATGTGCTCTTTGTTTCTTCGTGTCTCTCTTCTTGACTGTGGGTCGGTCTCTTAGCACATTTCGTACCACAGATTGATGTATTCGAGTTGATAGAAGCAGGAGAGTTTAGTATTCTAAAGTATATAATCAAATATAAAATGAGGTAAAACTGTAATTTTTCAATATTTGCTCTGCAAGAACAAAAGATAGTAATAGGTTATTTAAGCGACTCAGTGATTAAAATATACTACTACTACTACTAATAATAATAATAACAATAATAATACACATTAATGTTTACATTCCGGACCGTTTCGGTGGCGTAAGTGATTAGAGCGTCAGCTAATGCGTGAGGTCGCGGATACGAACCCCGGTCGAGTCACAAAAAAGACTTATACCTGTTGCACTAGCAGCTGTCTCGCTAGGCGCTCAGCTTTATGAATCAATGTTCGGACGGCCTGGTGTCAGAATAATGTGACTTGGTAGGACATGATGTTACATGTCTGCGGCATGATGTCTCAGTGCTAGACGTCACTATAAACGGCCACACTATATACATCGTAGCGATATGACTGATTTTTTTAAACGTTGATACATATCCAAATCAAATACAAAAAAATTTAAGGCTATAATGCGCCACAACCTGCCCTGGTGATTTGAAACGATATAACATGTAAATAAATAAATCGTGGCATTTCTTGTAGAAAATAACTTTCAGGTAAATAAATTGTTTGCGAACATTGTTGCATACATAATTCAAACAGAGATTGAGATCAAGCATATTTTTAAACCATAAACATCTACCTTAAACAAGATTTTTAATATAGATATAAAGGTATATGAACCATCCCTACAATAAAATGTGTATGCAAAACAAGTCATTAGTGTTTAGAAAAGACGGAGAATATCTGCTGCATAATGTGTGAAGATTAAGCACTGAGTTATTGTCCCCATATACAGTGTAGACGTAGTCAAAGGACGATTGCATTTCAATGGGTATGCTGTTGCACGACGACTAAATACGTAAATATCAATACATTATCTTCCCTATCTAACATCCAAACTGCTGTGAATAGAGGGCTGTATGACACGACACACAGAGATTTCAATTCAGGTCAAAGTCTATTGATAACATACACCGAACTCAAATGATCTGTCGTAGTTACCCGTGTATAGCAAGAACGAAGGTGCGAACAAATTTGAACAAAAATGAAAATCGGCAAAGTGCCATTGCCCATCGGGGTCGAAGCTGTTCGCTTCAAATTAATAGTAGAACAACCACCATATTCTCAAATTATTATTAATTTACTTTGATCCTATACTAGAAGCAAGCGGAGGGTGGGGGGAAGAGGACCATGAAATTGGAGGTAGAATATAATGAATTGGCCTTGCCGTGTAATTAGTGGCCTAGCATACTTGATAAGAATGTATTATAGTGCATGTATCAAGTGTGAATAGCATGGTCAAACTATATCTTACGTATAATATGCACAGTATAAAACTATCGTTGAAAGTTAGGGCAATTCTCATGACCAAGGCTACATGTAAATCTATCTATGAAGTTTGGATGTAAAGAAGATTTAAGTTACATTACAACAAATTTCAAAATGTATTACAAAATCTACAATATTATCACATAAATTGCACACAGCTATTGACGAATGGAGCAGGCCACATCCAGCTCCAAGTGATCGCATGTTGAGTCCATTGTGTAGTTTACAAAACTGACTAATTATCTCTTTACCATTTACTGTGAAAGTTTTTCTCTGAATACAATTTACGTTAGGCAAAACATGTGCAAATTCATTGTTGACATAAAATAGCCTGCATGGTCATATCAAAAGTATGGGTAATTTAATATTGTCTTCATTTATCTAAAGTATTGATTGAATAGCTATAACCGTTAATACGCTATTGATTTATATTGACCAATACAGTGTATCTGCTTGAAATGGTTTGAAGGTTTTCCTTTCCTCCTTTGAGCTTAAGTTTTCCTAGAAGTCTTGTAGCCTAGAGAACGTTACAGATAATACGCGTCTTAAATCGTTAGCATGTGTAGACTAGGGAAAAATCCTTGTACCATGGTATTTTATAGGTCGTTTACGATTGTACCATAAGTAACATTACATATATCATGGTGTTTGA
>JAECUM010029026.1:0-12260 GCA_016617855.1 Megalonaias nervosa | reverse complement strand
TTTCCAAGGGCAAGTTCAAATTTCCAATCAGCTTGCCCCCAGGTAAACTGACTTTTAAAAGATTAGTAAATCCCTGCCGAATCGATTTTTAAATGTTTCAAATTGCGAATGAACTTATCTTAATCACGTGAAACTCGAAGGTGTCTGACAAAGCCAGATTCACCAAGCAGAGAACACATGTCAATGCGGAAGTCACTTGTTACAACAAAACCATCACTAACATGTACTCTATTCTTGATGAAGCAGAATTTCTCCAAGTTTCTGCGGGTGACAGGATTCTGGTCGTTATTCTCAGAATAATATGTTGAGAATTATGTGTCCTTTCATTCTTTTACAAACAGTCAGCGACTTTAATTTCATATTTTTGTGCTTTTGTACAACATCATTGGAATGGGGTGTTTATTGTTGATATCACGTGACTAGTGGACCTATGTGATCATTGACACGGATGTTGTGACATTTGTGTAGTCATGAGAATAGAATTGAAAATGGTGTGTAGCAGATCAAATTTCATCTAGGCTGTAGATTTTGTCTCATATGTTTGATTAAATACAGAACGATTATAATGTTCTCAATTTCTCAGAAAATAAATAATGTTCCTATCAATTTCATGCATGTATGACCTGATTTAACATTGTGTAAGTTTACTAGACCTGCTGGTAAGCGGCTACCTTGGCGAATTCCAACTTTTCAACATAAAATTGACTCTGAACTTATACCCTAACATAAATATTGAAATATCAAAATGGGGTTGGAACGGTCAGAGGAAACTTGAACGTATAGGTGCTCCTAACAATAGCCCCAGGAAGGTTCTTTCCATTACTTAATCATCAAAGGTCACAAAAAGCTGGCTGTCTTTTGATCTCAGTGAGTTTCAGCAACTGCTTAATTCATCAATTGTTTAAAGCATGAACAACTGTTTTCATGCCTAATTATACCTGGTAAGCTGTCAAATTCAGTTAGTAATCTGATTTCTACTGCTAACGAGATAATAGTGTTTGTATCGTTGTGTGTGTGTGTGTGTGTGTGTGTGTGTGTTTGTGTGTGTGTGTGTGTGAGAGAGAGAGAGAGAGAGAGAGAGAGAGAGAGAGCTGTATAAATGAGTGCATGTACACAGTTGTAGTCTTCTTGATTTGATGGTGTTGTATTTAAATTATGAGACTGATTTTATGGGACATTAAATAACAAGCAGAGTTAGGTGCTGATAAATGCGTGCAGTTATTTCTTTACAGAGAAGATAACAGCTCCTGTCATTGGCAAGTCAAAACTCCAAGTGAGCATACAATATCCTTGTATGGAACTTATTTTATTAAATTTTGTTATATTTCTATTTGCAAAATAGCTAAGAAATACACATATCTTGGTATCATACTGCTACTGTTAATAATAATACAATAATACATGACAAATAATAATAATGATAATACTAATAATAATAATTCTAATGCTATTAGGTTCACAATACATAAATTTGTCATGAACCAAGTTTAAGAGTTCAACCAGCCTAAAGAGGTCACCTATCTAAAAAGGCCATTTTTGCCTTTTCTGATGGGTGGCTGAGACATGTTTGACTGTACTATGATTGCACAGTGTCAGTAAATTAATTTCCTGATAGTTCACCCTACTACAAACTAGATTTAATTTGTCAGACAGCAATCAACATCAATCCATCTAGCCTTGATGGACTTATGCCATTTGTGTTCTGGTAATATGCATAAAAGACTTGTCCTAAGCATTGCCTTCTATGAAAAGATGTTCCCCTGTAAATGATATGCCTTTGCAAAAGCCATTAGTTATTAGGACCTCATCCATGATTACATCAATTATTACAGTAACAATTGTATCAAAACTAGAATTTGAGACACTATTTATCTTAGAATCTTTAAGGTATCATAAAGGATCCATTACGTTCATGACTGAAGACAAGATTCTTGTTATTCAAGTTTAGTAAAAGATTTGTTTTGTCTTTCTGTTCTTATACAGTATTAATTGTTGTTAAAGAACCTTGGTAAGGCACAGAATTCGCATAATATAACCAGTATTATCAACATTACAAATAATCCTTATAAATCGAAACCTGATTTAACGAAATATAGAGCCAAATTGCAGTTGTGAATGGCTCTAAGTCCAGGCATACCTTTCGCAAAGTCCTAAAATGTGTTTCAAAATATATTGTTTCAATCTATATATATATATATATATATATATATATATATATATATATATATATATATATATATATATATATATATATATATATATAGTTCGCTAAATTTAGGAAGGAGATCTGTGTTTCAGTACATTCAATTGTACTCTTTTCTGTGGGGTTCTTTTTAGGGGGAAGGGTGTTCTGTTTGAATTAAATATGTAACAAACTTCAAGAAAAATACAAATTCATCAAATAATATATTTGTTTGTAATGAAAAAGAAATACCTGTGGATTTGTACAGTACATTTATTCTAATTAGGTTCATGATTGTCATAAGGTAGAAAAGCAGATTGGGATATGATATGAAAACTTATATTCAGTCAGTCTTGGTTGTTTTATCATAAGCAACACTGCCAATATATATTCCTATTTATCGAATAATTTTAAAAGAAAAAACACAGAAAGGTTAAATAATGATGCACAGCTTCATCATGTACTCATATGTGGTATCTTCTCTACAAAATAAAAAACACAACACATACTTCATTTGATGGATGATTGGATTAGGGTAAAACAAAAAAATAAGATCGTGCATACATTTGTTAATTACTTACTGTAAACAGTGAGGTTCAAAGATAACCTTGGATCAAGCTCAGAACTAAATGGAAAATTGGCAACTAAAGTAAACAATCCCTCATCACTGGTTATTCATGTGGGGAACTGTTTATGATACCGATGTAAGGCTGGTCAAAAAGGTTTGGATCATTTTACGTTCTTCACTCTGTATGTCTTTCACCTGAGATTCACTGTTACAAGACAAATGGAAAGCTATCAGGAAAAGTTTTATGATGTGTTGAAAACAAAGTCGTTTAGTTCTTTTACCGCTATCACTGACAGGGACCGTTGATACAAGCTTGGCTGCTATACATATTTCAGTGAGCTGTTTCCCAGTAGTGTTTGTAAGTTCCACTAGATCCTCTTCATGGAAAAAGTCTTCGGTCCTTTTGTTTTGCAAGCAGAGTAGAGCAACCTTTCCAAGGCGACATAAAACCTTTATGTACCTGATTACAAAAATCTTTCCCCTAGCTTTAGGTACAACTCTATCCACTTCCAAATTCAGGTTTAATGTAGCATATTCGATTAGCTGCTTCTTCTCTTTCAAACTATCTTCAATTAAGCACAAACACACATCTGTGCCATCTGAAGGCAACATTGCACTCTTATGCCAGATTTGGATAAGTGGTTGCACAAACTATGTTTCCTCCATAAACTTTTCTAGTTTATTCCTTCTAACTAATTTCATAAACTCTGAGACTGCATCTTTCGGATAGCCATAGCCATCAAATATTCGCTTGGCATATAACGTGACATCTTTTGTATCAACTTGTTTAAGAGTGATATATGCGATAGGTCGATAATCCCCTTCCTGGATCCTATATTTTGACTGCACGGGTTCCCAATCAAGACAAGTAAGTATCATCAAACTGTTCTTTGTCTGAGAAACAATTTCATTCAAAATATCAACATCTGCTTCTGCTTCATCCACACCATGGATAATAAATATAAGTTTATCAGGGCGTTTTTCCATCAACAAGTCTACATTAACACCGAAATCTCCATTTTAAGTGTTCCTGCCCATCAAGCATTATTGTTTAATTATGTTTGTCAACGTTTGCTCTTTGTCAACATTTCCGAGAAACATGAAAAACAAAAGAGGGAATGATTTCAGGGTTTGTATATTTTCAGCATTCGTTCGGAGTGGTATTCCATGGTACTGACATTCATGAGCTTCACACCACGATGTAACAAGTTTTCGACACCACGTTGTTTTCCCTATGCCCAATTTCCCTTGCATTACTAATAGTTTCAACAGTTTGTCTTTGTGAATAAAGCACTGTGCATATGATGGATTGGTTTGATGATTTTTCATTAAATCTCCACCGACACTGCTATCAGTGGCATTGTCAATGTATATAATGTTACTATTCTCTAATGCTATCTTTGTTGTGTTGATTTTTTCTAGTGCAAGTTCTCTGCTGTTATTGTACACAAAATATATAATGTTCAAAATTTCCATTGTTGCTGAAAATATAAGAACCAGCAAATATATTAATATGTTGATTGTAACCTAAGCTACATTAAATTAATCTGCTATATAACCAACTACATCGATAATAAATTGGTCTTTTGCATAGATATTTTCCGATTTTACTTTAGTCAAGAGTAGTTATTAGACTAGATTGTACTTGACCTATTAGCTATGGATGCTAGCGTATGGCTCTCTCAATACAGTTTGCTTGTCAGGGCCTCATGCATAAGAACTTCTGTTGCCAAACCGAAATTTGGCGAGATTGGGCATTCGGGGGTCATAACTCTTTTTGACGATGATTATGTGAAATGTTGAAACCACAAGTTATTCAAGATCTCATCAATGTAAAAAGGCATGATAACATTCGCTAAACTCTACCATTCCTGTGTAACGTCATTGTGTGTAAAGCAAATTGTTTGAAGAAACGGCAATAAAGGTCAATTACTGTTCTAATTGATAAAATGGAACATTTGAAATCAAACTCATTCAAGATCTCACCAATATAAAATGGTATGCTAAGTCTGGTTTAAATCCGAGAAAGTTTAGAGAAGTTAGGCCATGGAAACAAAATTTCATAACATGTGCAATCATCACCAAAACACCTGTATATGTTTATATGAATTACTTGAAATGGAACCCTTCAAGGTTTTGTCTACATAACAGTGCATTACATATCTGGTTGAAATCCAGCAAAATTATGCTATAGAACCATTGTGAGTAAGACGGCAATCAGAGGCCACAACCTGTGAATAATTTCTTGGAAGGTTAAAATTCAACTCACTGAGGGTCTGTTGAGTGTAAAAGAGCATACCAAAACTCAGTTCAGATTCAAGTAAGACTAAAATCCCTTATTAGATGAAAGCCAAACAAACAAGGATGAGCAATCACTGGTTCATGCGAGTTCGTAGGTGATGATGTTGAACAACAGAAATCATATTTTGTCAAGGGTTCACAGATGTACAGCTGGATACCAAACTTGGGTGAAATCCCAACAAGTATAGTGAAGTTATGCAGCAGAAACAAATTTCTAGAAAACAGAAAATCAGGGGCTATAACCCCAGTGAATAATATTGTGGAAATGGTATTTTTTCAAGGTGTCGCTCTTGGCATGCATGCCAAATTTAGTTAAAATCAGACAAATTTGTGAAGTTATCTTGTGAAAGTCAAAATTAGGAGTGCGGGCAATCAGGGTGGCATAACTCTTCCAAACGATATTAAACCCATAGAGACGCATGTAATTACAGTGTGACCCCGTTATAACACGATAGTTGGGGTCCATAGAACCCGACCGTGTTATAGACGAAACTGTGTTATAACCAACCAAGTCGGCTGATGAAAATGATAAATTTTCCTAAATTTTGGTGGGCGCGGTGGGGGAGGGGTGTAATAAAAGTGGATGCAAAAATACGTCATTTTGAGTAAATGAAGATAAACTAGTTTCAAAAAACACTTGTATATTGACAACTTACATTTGAGTTGTACAATCCATAATCCGTTAAGTTGTGTACTTGTATATAATAAATCCATGAATTCGAGTATAGATCACATGTTATAAATTTCATATAAGACTCACATCCCGTTAGAAAACACAAATAACATGTATATATTAAAACATGGTAGTCCTCGTTTTGATCTATATCCAACTTAACAATTCACTACAGTTGTCGCATGTAACAAACGGCTGAAGCTGTTTACATGCTACAATTGCATGTACTTAAATGTGCCTAGATTTTGGTCAGCTACAGACAGAAACGTCTTGCCGAGCCTACCCAGGGAATGAGGCTATTGATAGAGAAATTAAAACTTTAACAAATTAAAATGTTTAAGAATCATCTTTACAAGATACCCCATCCTCAACTAACGTGACGGCGTTTTATGCTGCCGTTTTTAGCTATTGTAAACATTTGTTTTCCTGCAAAAATGAACCTTTCATGGTGCAATAAATGTGTTCCAGTCATCTCGGAAAATGCAACAATCTATCAGATTCCATTGCATTTATATCAATTTGGTGCTGACTTCCTTTAATGAAAGGTTATTTGTTTTTATTGAAGATTGTAATCATCTTTCTTTGATGAACAGTGCATGTATTATTGAAGTTACCGGTAAAGGACAGCTTTGGAGGACCAAACTGATGTATGTTTCTTATTGTAGCGGCAACATCAAATAACTGTAGAACATCGATTGGGACTGAATTTATTTTTTTTCATTTGCTTAGTATTTATACGAAAGGACTGGTGCTTCAGAGGCGATCAGTTTTATTTAAAGTTTCAGCAAAACTATTTTATTCTAGGTACATTTTAAAACAAAAGGAATTAACTGTTGCTTGCTCAAATGTAGCAGTTACATTTCCTGCTCTTAAAAGTTGGTCAAATGTAGCTAGTCCCGGTAGCATAGATAGACCAACAAGTATATCTCCGTTTTTTTTCTGTTTTGTTTTGTTTGAGTAGGGGTATTTTAGGGGGTATTGTGACATTTCTGATGGCGGAGTGATACTGTCTTTCACGCATGCGTCAGAATTTTTTTAAAAAAAGGAAACAGACCATGAATACACAGGTGTTCTGTTCTGAGAGGGATTACTACAGAAAATATAAGTGTTTTGAAGGATTTAATTCAATGAGTGAAAAGAAGAGGAATTTTACTCACCATCAATACAGAGGTCGGTCAAAATAAATATATTAATTACTAGTGAACGGCCGATAAGCCGACACTATTTCGTCCGAAAGATCCATTACAAGACAGTACCTAGTCCGGTTGATCTCTGCTACCAGAATGTTAAAACAAAAATGCAGAGATCTTACAGCATACAGTACTCTGGCCAGATGTCAGAATAAGTGGATTATGATAGAACAATGCACTGATAAGGTGGTTAGTCAATATGAACAATGAACTTGTTTAAATAACAATTTATAAATTCAGTGTATTTTATATCAAGTTTGCGGCTTCCTTTCATGGTGCATCTGAATTTCTTCATTCTAAACCCAAGTTGTATATGGTGGCGCTCTACAGTTTCGTATGTTGCATAGGGTTAGAATTTTAAATAAAAAGACTTCCTCTGGGTTTCCTCGCTAGTTATACTGACTATTTAAAAAAGACCTTGTATATCTTAGGTGTTGTTCAAAGAACCTTTAATTCCCTTTATTTTGGTGTATGATTGATGGGTGTATTGTGGATTATAGAGTATACAGCTTGGCCTTACTCCAGATATGCACCTTTCAAAAAGTGCTAGCTCCACTTGGTTATTTTCACTTCCTGAACTTCAGAGGTAAATTGTAAAAAAAAAAAGAGCCAATAACATTTTTTACATTTTATATACTTGGTAATTCATTCATTGCACTTTCAGAAGCTGGTATTGTCTTGTCTGGCAAAATTCATTTTCCCTATTTTAAAAGCTACTAAGGATTGTGTACTTTAGACAAATTCAGGCTGATTTTTGGAGCACAAGGGAGCAGTTATTTTAGTTAGCAGTGTGCTAAGATCATTTAAAATTTCCAAAAGTACAATATCCAAAGAAATGTACAAAGAAGTATGCAAACATTCTCTCCACTGTGCATGTTTTAAATGCAAACAACGTCACCATACATACATCACTCTCTCAAAAGTACATAATAACTGGTGAGCGCCCCCTATACAAGTTTATTTAGTCAACAATGTATCGCCAAATGGTATATTTTGTCACCAGCAAGGAAAATAAATCTCAATTTTCGACACTGGCGAAGCCTAGCATGATCCCTGAATAGTTTGTTCCTCGTTATTTTTCGTACTTTTACGAAGCAAATTTATTTTAGTGCACAAGATAAATACATGTATATGAAATTGCAGGAACTACGGCACGATCGTCTTATATTAGAATTCTCTCTTCTCAAAAACTGATAAACGTTTTACATGTTCCTTTTCGTACTTTTAAGAAAGAAACAAAACAATTGTGTATGAGAAAAGTACATGCATATGAAATTTCAGGAGCCATGCCACAACCATATACTTTCCGAATTCATGCTGTAACAGAGCGTGCTATAGCAGGGTCACACTGTACATCTGAGATTGTTACTACCAAATTTCATCAGAAAATTGCAAAGAATTTTTGAATCATGCCGATTTCAAGCAAGGTCATATGCAAATATAGAAGGTAAACTGTCAAGGGTCATAAATCTAAGTAATTTGAAGTCGAGGACATAAAACCCATAAAAGGGATACACAGACCTAATTACCCACAGATTTTTTCCAAATTATTTTAATGCTTCATGACATATTTCAGAAACAACGACCTGCTTTAGCGACATGTTCAGTTTATATAAAAGGGAACTAACTCCTTCAGCAATCGACTTAAAAGGTCGAATCCTTCTAAAGGTATTTACATGTAATTTGCAGTTCACCTACAATTGGCATTAAAATTAAGTGTTAGGACTGCAAGGTAATGGCCTTTACATAATGAATGAAATCACGGACAGACATATCTGAAAGGCGACTACTGTGTCGTTTGCTTATTTCAATATGGTCCTCCATAAGGCATGCATGACAGTATTGACATATTCATGGAACATCTATCTGTTACGGTTTTAGTTTGAGGAGGCGCATTTATTTCATGAAGTCTCACCTTCATTATTTTCAACAAACAGTGAAATGCTTTCCAACTTGTTTAATAACATCATGCATCATATTTACACAACAAAATCTGAATCGTCTCACTTACCTTTGTCCATGTTCACTGCAATAAAAATGTAAAATTAACATTATAAAAAGCAAATAGAACAAAATATATGATTAGCTGAAGACTGGTTTGTCCGTTCTCCTCTGGAACTGATGTGACAAGATATATATGCATTGCATTCCCTTCCTTCCTTCTCCAACAGTGACCCCTTCCCTCCTCTAGAGCACACACACACACACACACACACACACACACACACAGACACGGCTGCATGAGCATTTACCCCTCTAGGAAAAGGTTTCTCTCCCTCTTCTACAAAAGCTGAGACCATTGTGCACACACTCACACTGTTTGCATACATAACACTGTCGATCATGTTCCAAAGTTTGAAATCTCTATCACAAATGGCACTGGAGAACTTGAGCGACATTACACGAAGGCAATGTTGCGCAAAGAAGTACAGAGACTGTTACAATCATATAGTTTCCATGTTGTTTTCAATAAGCTTGATCAGGATTCTCACTTGTTATTTTGTAAAGTATGTTTCATGAAAAACTTTATTATTGCACTTAACTGTACCCACTATAACATATAAGAAAGTAATTTACTTGTTTCGCGGAGGTTTTCTTGATACTCTGTATAATCATGAACATGGGTATGATTTGCAGTTTCTACTATTTGATGAAATATCTGTGAACAATTCACATATAATAAACGCAAAAAGTTATATTTAAATACGCATATTTGACTTAAAATGTGCTAGTAGAAATTAGTACATACCTTCCTCTGCTAAAAATAGTGATTGCAGTGTTGTATCATCATTCTCGAAGTTAAAAGTGTCTGTCAGAAAAATAAATTTATAGAGTGAATAACACTTAGGAATGTTTTCCTATAACATGTAATAATCGTAGTCTAGCATTTTTTTATGGCACATTAACAAGAGAATATTTTGTGTTTCTGTATATTTTTAGAAAAGCAACAAACATGAATTCATAAAGAGAAAAATTCTGAAGATGAAGTGATAATAGTAACAGAAGTAGTAATGAAAGACGAAGAAGAAGACACATTATGCAAATTAACATGGTGTGATTCTTAATGGACCGGTATCATGCATATCCATTCATCTGTGACCATTATGTTGTGGGTCACTCATGCCAGGTTGCATCCATTATTAAGTGTCTATGAAACACTCCATCCATCATTTCTCCAGTCAATCTAATAATAAAAAAAAAATAATGAGGACTTTGTATAGCGCCTAATCTTTAGAAGCTCTAAGCGCTTTACAACATCTGACAACACTTAAGAAATATATATAATGATATGATTACAAAAGTAAAAACAAACACCACGAAATAGAAAAAAAAGGAAATATGCTGTAAATATTCAAAGTAAGGAAACATTATTAGGTCTTTAAGTCTGTTCTTGCAGTTGAAATAGGTGAGTTTT
Organism: Megalonaias nervosa; assembly: GCA_016617855.1. Classification (NCBI taxonomy): domain Eukaryota; kingdom Metazoa; phylum Mollusca; class Bivalvia; order Unionida; family Unionidae; genus Megalonaias; species Megalonaias nervosa. The sequence continues at coordinate 1,931 of JAECUM010029026.1, read as the reverse complement.
AAGAGCGCTCTTGAATGAGATCACTGTGTCTTTGTGTCGAAGTTCAGTGGGCAATTCGTTCCACGTTGCTGGACCCTGGTATGCAAAAGAACATTGTCCATATGATTTCATTTTCATAGTGGGAATAATGAGAATATGAGTGTCAGAAGAGGAGCGTAAGTATCTTGCTGGTGTGTACACATGGGTAAGGTCAGATAGGTATGTTGGACTGGAGCCCGTCAGTGAAACATAACACAGAGAACAAATTTTGTGTTTAATTCTGGATTGAATGGATAGCCAGAGTAGGGTACAGAGTAGGGGGGAGGCGTTCTGTGATCGTGGTACTCTGAGGATGATCCGAGAAGCGGTGTTTTGAACTTTTTGAAGTTTCTGGAGTAGATATTGAGACGAACCAGACAGAATTGAATTACAATAGTCTGGTCTTTAAAGTACTAAGGAACACACAAGTGTTTTAGTGGCATCAACTGAAAGATACATGCGAATGAAGCTGATGCATCTCAGCTCAAGATATGCAGCCTTTCATATGTTCATGACATGTTGGTGCAATGAGAGAGCACTGTTGAGAGTAACACCTAGGTTTCGTACTGACTGTGTGAATTTAATGTTGGTGTTGCTGATATTTATTGTCTGAGGTAAAGGATGTTAATGAGAAATTCTTTGTGTTGTAATTAGAATGGCTTCAGTTTTATCATCATTCATCTGCAGCTTGTTACATGTCATCCATGATTTCACATCGGAAATGAACCTCTCTACACCTTGAATGGTAGCTTCAGCTTCAGTTGGGTGGCTAGATTTGTATATTTGGGTGTCATCAGCATACAATTGGTGAGACACTGGATGATGATCTATGACACTTGAGAGTGGCTGAGTGTATAGAATGAAGAGAACAGGTCCCAGAACAGACCCCTGTGGAACACCACAACATAGATCACCTGGGCTGGAGTGTTTTCCATTTGCGGACACAATTTGTGTCCTGTTGACCAAGTAAGACTCGAACCACAGTAAGGCTGTATCGTGAATGCCAAATACATGCTGGAGACGGTGAAGTAATATATCATGGTCTATTGGGTCAAATGCTGCAGACAAGTCAAGGGGAGTGAGGACTGGAATCATTCCGCTCTCCAAAGCAGAGAGAAGGTCATTAACTACTTTCAGAAGAGTAGTTTTAGTACTGTGGCAAGGGTGATATGCAGACTGTACATTGCTAAAAAGACTGTTTGAATTCAGATGAGATACAAGTTGGGATAGAACAACTTTTTCTAAGATTTTTGACATGAATGGGAGATTAGAAACTGGGCGGTAGTTCTTTAAATCATTATGGTCGAGTGTTGGTTTCTTCAGCAGAGGCTTTACAATGGCAGTTTTGAAAAATGATGTGAATTCCCCGGATGAGAGAGACAGAGGTATTAATAACATCAGCTAGTGAAGGCAATATTGGATCTATTAGCACTTCAAACAGTAGTGATGTCTGAATCGGGTCAAGTTCACAAGACTTTGGTGCACTCTTCATCACGATTGTACGTACTAAATCCATAGAGACAGGTTCAAATGCTGCTAACGGTTGCCACTGAAATTCTTTATTGCAACTGTATGGTGACGATGAGTCAAATGAAATTGTGTTGTCAAGTTTATCTCTGATGGTTTGTACTTTGTCACAGAAGAAATTTGCAAACAGGTCCGGAAGGTTGACTAGAGAGAATGTAATTGGAAGTGGTGTACATTTGTTCCTTGACATTAGCTTGTTAGTAATCTCGAATAGCTCTTTGCAGCTGGAACTTTCCGTGACTTTAGTACGCTGATTTCGCTGCATGGACTATGTTTGTGACATTCTTCTTAGCGGCTTCATAGATTTGTTTATGAATAGCGAGTCTGGTGGAAAGCCAAAGCCTATCAGCTTTACGGCGGTCTCTTATAGTAGTGCAAAGCTGGTC
>JAECUM010029025.1:0-33443 GCA_016617855.1 Megalonaias nervosa | reverse complement strand
GGCTAAAATAGCTCGAGAGCGGCAGAAGGTGATCAAAAAATTTATACCCACCCGTGATTCGGTAAAGGGGCAATTACAAGCTCGTCAAGAGGCTCAAACTGAATTTGTTATGGGTGCAGAACGGTTTCTTAAACCCGTCGTCGATCCAACGAAGAAAATTCTCACGACGACTGAAGCAACACAACAAATTCTTGAAACATTACCCGCTGATATTGCTGGTGATGTTCAGGTGATTCAACCGATAGAACCACAAGAGGGGTCGGAGGCGTCATCCGGACGTGGAGTTCCGATTATAGATAAATTTACACCCGAAGCGGTTGAACTCATCCAGGATCCAAAAAAAGCGCTTGATATTGCCGCGATGGGGGCTACTTTCAAACGAAAATACGTAAAGCCCGAGTACGTTAATTCATTAACTAGCAACAATTGGATTAAAAGTATATACCGTGTCCATGCCCATACGAATGTTAGAACCGACGAGAAGTTTGCGAAATTTAAAATGTTTGAGAAGGCGGTGACGCAAAAAATATCCCAAAATATACAGCCATCGCAGTCATTGCCATCAACGCCACAAGAATCGCCGAAATCATCAACATCATCAACATCCGGGGAATCACAACAATTTGTGTTTTCACCGACTTCATCATTACAACAATTCCCATTACAATCTGACCCGCCATCTCCGGAACGAGCGGAGAGATTACAGCGGGAGCTAAAAAAAAAGGAACAAGAACGACAAAAATTAATAAAAAAACTAAAAAAAAAAAAACAACCGCAAGAACCACCACAACAACCGCAAGAACCACGACCAATGTCGCATGAATTTGCAAAGATGACAAAACAGAGGGAGCCGAAAAAACAACAAAAAAAACCCCCACTACCCGATGATTCCGACGATAAAGGCGCAACCGGAAGTGGATACGGAGGTAACCTTACTTGTGATAACGCCCTCGCAGATGTTGATCGACTAGAGGTCCTCATCTCGGAAAGACGAGCTGGTAACAACTCCCATGAAATAATTAACGAAATATCCGATATCTGTAAACGATTATTCACCGGCAAAATTATGGACTTTTGACATATACCAGTCTCTCATTGACGAAATTAGCGACGATTGGCCCAGTGATTAATTAGTGATAAACTAATTAATAATGATCGTACACACCCGTAAACCAACCGCGGTTTATGTAATAAATTCACGACTACCGATATACAGAGCATTCTACGGAAATGGACTAGGCGATGTCATCCAGGAACTATTCTCAGGAATGGCCCCAAAAGCGATACCGATAGCAAAAGAACTAGGAATGAAGGCGATCGACGTTGTTCGTGAAAGTGCGATTAACGCTGCTGGTAACCTTGCTAAAAAAGCGTTTTTAGCGATCAAGGACAGACTAGCTAGATTAGTACGTAGACCATCAGCTCGACATCAACTAAAATTACTCAGCACCGATGTAATGCCATCGAGTGTCAGTAAAATAATTAATCAGGCGGCTAATCAAAAACTAGCGGAATTAACCGGCGAGCCAAATATAACATCCAGCTTGATAGCGGGAAGTGGTCTCACTTCGAGAAGTCGTCTTCGTGTTAAACGTAGACGATAGTATAAAATATGTTTAAACGAGTAACCGATCCCGCGTTCGACATAGACAAGCCGATCATAAAAGACGAATCAAAACGCGATTATCAATATTATTCATATGACGCACGAGAACCGAATCAACGCGGGCGAATCGAACTTCAAGTCCAAGACACGAGTCAATATTTCTTCCCCGCTGAGGCATTTATCGAGGTCGAAGGTGAAATTCTAAAAATCGACAATACCGAATACGACGCCAATGTCGGGGTTGGATTTGTTAATAACGGTATCATGGCGCTATTTAGCCGCGCCACGTACGCGATTGATGGAAAATATATCGAATTAATCGAAAAGGACGTCGACGATGCAACGACAATATTGGGCCTAGTTAGATACAGCGACGATTATTCAAGATCGGCCGATCCATCGATGATGTTTTCCAAGGACACCTCCAATTCTCCGGAGTATAATCAATACGAAATGGGCCGCCCACAAAATAACGCCAGAAATGCTCCCGCTGATATAGAAAATATCATTCTTGGTCCGGATCCGGAATTCAATCTGGGATTCAGATCGCGCCGTGCGATGTTACGCGGCGGAAATAGAAGATTTTCGTGCGCAATTCCACTATCGCATGTATTCGGATTCTGCAAGGGCGTTAGAAAAGTGATTTTTGGCGCTAAACACACGATTGCACTCGTACGAAGGGCCGACGACGATGATGCGATATGGCGACCTGCTGGTACTGATCCGGGCAAGGTAGTAATAACGAAACTTTCCCTGTGGATGCCAGTAATGACACCGGCAATGACCGAAGAAAATCGTCTACTTAGTTTCATGGGTCAAGGCGGCAAATCGACGATATCTTGGTTAACGACAACCACAGACGCCGTACAAAGCGCCGTTAATGGTTTATTAAGCTGGCAAATAGCATCCCAACAGGGCGTTTCCGCACCACGGCACATATTCGTCGCATTACAAAATTCTGCGCGATTAAACTCGCAAAATTTAACTACGATGATATTCGATCAACTCGGCGTTTCTGAGGTTTCGTTAAGAATAAACGGGCACCAGGAACCATCCGAGGATATTCTATTAAATTTCGATCAAAATCACATCGCGCGCGCTTACCATCGATTATCGACATTCCTAGGACGCCATCAGAACATCGATTCCGGCTTACAGATATCGCAGTTGGATTTTTCATTACTATATCCGATATATTACTTTTCGCTGGAGCATTTAGATTTAGCCAGGCAGTCTATCGTCGATATATATTTCCGAGCTCGCGTAAACAGAAATATCGTGGATGTTCCTAATTACAGAGTTGTCGCAGTTATTCTTAGCGATAAATCGATGTTGCTCGAAGGTGTCGGCGGCCGCATGAGAGTCATCGATGCGCCCGTGGAAAACATGTAACGATTTAAAACGATAACTAAAAATATATGTCGCAGGTTAACGTCACTCTGACTCCGGGTCAGATCAAAAAAATTCAACTATCATCAAGAAAAAACACAATAGCAAAAATATCGCTACGAAAACACCAACTTACAGGCGGTCCGAATAAAATATCATTGTCGGATCGCCAACGCAATCAGTTTGATAAAGCGAAAAAAAACTAAATAAAGGAATCAAACTCGAACTTTCCGCGAGCTCTATCAAAGAAATCGCCAAATCCGGTGGTATATTTTCGCTTCTCGCCGCATTACCGGCAATAATAGTCGCTGCAGCCCCCGCCGTTGCAAAAGCATCCGCATTAGGCGCCGTCGGAACCGCTGCTGGAATGGCGCTGAGAAAAGCAACCGGCCAGGGAATTTAAAAAAAAAACGCGGTCTCGGTCTAAGGTTACCGGAGACCCACGGAGCCGGTCTAAGATTACCGAGATAATTCTACCTTTGTCTAACTTCGATCTACTCGACGCGGCTAGTCGATTAAACATAAAAAATTTCAGAGGAGTCTTCACGCGCGATCAATTACCACGCGATGCCACGCAACGTGAAACCGGCATCATTAATCTCGACAAAAACTCCGGCCCTGGCACTCACTGGGTTGCGTACGCGATTGATCCGCGTGGAACCGTCTACTTCGACTCGTACGGACTTCCCCCACCTAACGAGTTTATAAAATACGCGGGAAAAAAAATCTGGTATTCGACACTACCGACACAAACAATGACCGATCCGCCGATATGCGGTCACGAATCGCTCAGCGTATTAGACGAGATATCTAAATCAACAAAACCACCTCACAAGGTCGTTCTTAATTACACCGCATTAAAACAAACGAAATAAATTTAATGGTAGATATCTACGGAAGATCATCTTAAAAAAACCACGGCGAAGTTGACTTATCTAAATACGCAACCGTCGTCGATCTTAGAAACGAAATCGACAATCTGTTAAATATCGCTAGCGTAGATCAAAATGAAATCGTCGTTTTTCAGGATAAATCGGGGCGATTAAAAACCAGTAACATACAATTATCCGATATCATCATCAAAATTTCCGCCACTATTAATGTCATCGTTTTTTCTGATCAGGGAAAAATAAAAGGCTCCTGCAAATCGACTGACGATATCGTTAAGCGAACCGGCGATTTACTCACGGGCAACATTATCATGAATCAAAGTAAACTTATCGATCTTGGTCCCCCCACCTCAGATACAGACGCATCAACAAAAAAATACGTCGACGATGGCACGCGAGCGGCAATTAATGAATTATCCACGTTTAGGACCGATTTCAACAGCCACGTTAATTTGTTCTTGAGTTTCCGCAGAAACGTAAATAAAACGATTAACGATTTTTTTTGGGGCTCCACCTACCGTTGGTATTAAACTCAACGATATCGCCGAAAAAACCAGCCTGATAAAAATTCCGCACAGCCAGATCATTAATATCACATACGTAGTCGCACCGGGATCAACAGCGTGGACGCCGCAAAATGATACACTCGAACACACCCCGTCGGTGTCGGGATTATATAGATTGACCCTATATAGCTCAGTAAGAATTGCCGCCAGGGACGATTTAACACCAGAGGGGTTTTTCACAACTCCATTAGCGACGGTGTTAACCAAAGGCGTAAAAAAAGTATTTACAACAATCGTGACGGGGGTAGATCGGAAGTCTCCCTACCCATATCGATGGTGTCTGGAATTTCTAACTGAAATTTAGACTATTTTTTAATGTCGGATCTTATCAGTTCGTACAAGTACAGATACACCCAGGTATGCGAATGTCAGGATAAACTAAAAAAAACCATCGACGATTACACGATAAAAGTAAAGAAATATCGCAGACGAATCGTTATCATTGACGTGATCGTTTATTCGGTTTCCGCCGTTGTCGCTGGAACCGGTTTGTTATTATCGACGATAACGATGACAGCGCCTGCTATAATGACAATTATCGTTTCAACAGCAACGACATGCGCGGGCATCCTAAACATCATCGCGAAGAAAATATCATCATGCACCGATGAAAAACTACGCGATTACGTAAATAAACTATTATTAGCAAATGCCGCGTATTCTAAACTATCGTCGTATTTGTCCGAGTATCTCAGCTTATGGCAAAATATCCAATGATGAGTTCGCGACGATCATGGGCGCGTACAATGAGGCGTTTGTCGATAAAAGCCAATAATCAAAAAATCGCCATTATTATATTTTTATTAAAATTTCTGATTTTTATTAAAATTTCTGCGCAATCGTTGATTGGTGTTGAAATTTCTCGTGTTTTTGTTGATTTTTCGTGCAAAAATCCCGTTTTTTTACGTGAAATTTGGTTAGATTTTTGTGATTTTTTAGGCCAAACCCCCAGCGGTTCTTCAATTGAATCAATTAGAGAAAGACGATTTTGTTGAGTTTTTAGCTAAAATACCGGCGATTTTTGTAAAAAAATAAGCACCAAATCAACGGTTGTCGTGGTTTTTGTTGTTTTTTTTGGTTGATTTATGCCAAATTTATCGGTTTTTGTGATTTCTCTAATTGAATCAATTGAAGAACCACTAGGGGTTTGGCCTAAAAAATCACAAAAATCTAACCACTGTCACTGATCGCCCCATTAAACTCTGACTATTTAGATAATGTCAGCGGAATTATTGCGTGAGATCGCATCAAACACAACCCCGATAAAAACATCGATGATAACGCTAAGTTCGACTAATCCCGAATTTAGCGTCAATTTCCCGTGGCAATTCCGGCAAATGAAGTAGCATTAGCTCAACTACGCGTTTATCATAGTTGGCCAAACATCAGATCGACATCGTTCGGTGGAAACCAGCCCAATAATTCGCTCGTATTCGCGAATAAAACCAAACCAGATAGAACTCCCGATTGGAACGTCGTTGGGATTCCAACTGGCAGTTATCAGATCGAACAAATCAACGACGAATTTCAGCGTAGAATTAAATCGATCACCGAAAAAGAATGAAAAATAGCGATCACCGTTCACGAGCCGACATTATTGTCCGCGATCGAAATAAAATCGCCCGATTACGTCGTGGATATCTATCAAAGTTCAATTAGATCCGTGTTAGGATGGCCCGACGTTGCTCCGGTTTATCATGGGCCGCCAGAACCAACCAAAGACGAATTTCTCAGTGTGGAAAAGAAATATATAAAAAAAACCCGACGTTTTTCTCGATCATCTCGACTGGTTAGAGAATTTTACTAACTACTACATAAAAAATGATGATGGAATCCGGATTCCGGTTTATGGTCATCGTTCTGTAACTGATCTTAAACGTGATCCGGTAACAAACCGGCCCATACTCGTCGATAGTAATACAGTTGAAATTCCCTATGAAAAACCGATCGATGGGTGGGTATCTCTGATTAAATTTGATTACGGCATTAAAATCGACGATCTAAAAAACTTTCTGTTATCATTATCTCAGCGTTACGACGAAGACGTAAAAAAACCACGGTTATGTCGATACAGCATCTAAATAAACTCAGATGGGACATGTATTTAATTAATCAATCTTTCCTCGTGGGGGTATGGTTAAAAAAATCAACAAAAAGATATTTACCGATTACTATAAAATAACAGAAGAACAATTAGAAACTTTCACAATACCGGAATTAGATTCGACGGGGTTAAAAAAGCAACTCGACGATCTTATCAACGAGTACTTTCCTAAAATCCGCGCATCGTGGAGAAAAATAGCCCCACCAGCAACTGTTCTTAGACACGATAACGATGAATACGGAGGAGGTCGTCATGTCTCGCCTCAGATCGTCAATATAACATCAACTGTCGGGGTCAATCTTACTTGCGACGTAATCGATGGTAGCTATCGCGTGGACACTAAAGAAAGCGCATCCGCGCAACACGGCTACGTTTTATATATATTTAGTCCTCAGGTGCCTCCGGGATATTTAATCGTGTCTGAGCCGATCAATCCGGTTTACTTACGTATGCACAGTCCGTATTTGTCGAGGATCAATTTTAAACTCACCGATCAACAGGGTCGAATTTTAGATCTACGCGGAGAAACGATAAACGTAAACATTTACGTACGTAGATACTGAAATCCGATTTTTTGTCCGAGTTTTTTGGAAAGCGCCGATTTGTAGGTGTTGTACATAGATTCAAACACCATTTCTTCACCGGATTCTGTTATTGCTTTAACAGGTCTTCGTATAAACACCCTACATTTCCCTGTATTCCCCGATGTGCAATTCTGACTCTGCGTAATTGCTCGTAGATTATCAATAGAATTATTTTGGGGATCTCGATCAATATGGTCTATTACGAGCCCTTTTTTGATCTCCCCGTGAAACACCTCGTAAATAAATCGATGCGAATAATAGCCATCGACAAACTCGCCGAATTATCGGCTGTTCCGCGTAGTGTCGCTAAATCGTGGTTAGCTAAACAGGCGATATGGCAAATATATCTAAGCCCGCCAAAAACGATCAACTACGCAAAATTTAACGTCAGTGTTCCTAACGAAGTTCACCAGGCCGATCTTTTGTATTTGCCCCACGACGTCGTTAAAACAAACGCGCATCAACGCACCTACAAATACGCGCTAACTATCGTTGACATCGCTAGCAGGTACAAAGAAGCCGAGCCATTATTGACTGAAACATCAGCTGAGGTTGCATCGGCATTCGTCTATCAACGTGGGCCTCTTCATTGGCCGCGTTTACTTCAGGTTGATCCGGGCAGGGAATTTTTCGGCGCGGTTTCAACACTGATGAATCAAAAAAACGTCAAAATCAGACGAGAACACACAAAAATTCATCGCGGTCAAGCGATAGTCGAACGATTTAACAGAACCCTCGGCGAGAGGCTATTCGGGTATCAATACGCGGTTGAAATGTCCACCGTAGACCAATCCCGTGAATGGGTGCTGAAATTACCTCACGTCATCGCTGCAGTAAACAACGAACCAACATGGACGATTTCCATGAAGCCCGTCGATGCGATCGTAAAAAAAAATACCGCACCAATACAGCAATCTGCACCAGCCGATATTAGGCAATGTCACGGTGAGATATTTATACGAACCCGGCGAACTCGAACCGGGCAGAAGAAGAACGACCGATCCCATCTGGAGCCTGACAACGCACAAGATCTCTAGCATAATTAGATCAACAGGTACAAACTAGACTCAACCGCGCCTCAACGTAGTTTTTTACGTGAACAACTACAAATAATTCCGGCTGATACGCAATTACCGCCTGGGGTGATCTCATAAATCCCCAACACCCCGGCGTCGATTGCACTCCCAACAGCTCAACATTACATTCCCTCGTATATGACCAAGCTCGTTATTGATCCTATCAACGGTAAACTGTCGCGGGTCATTGGCTGAATAATCCCAAACCATGTTACAATTACAGCTCGCGCAACCATTATTCTGCCGCGATCTTAATTCCACGACAAAATCGACGTCGATATCAAAATCGCGGTTATTTTTTTTGTCACATCGTTTGTAGTTCTCGAGTTTTTTGTTAATACCGCTGTCAGTAAATTTTTTGGTTATTAGCGAATCCAAAACAACGCATCTAAGCTGCGATATTTTTCTTACTCTAGATACAGCTAGATAAACTAAATTCGACCATTCGATGCGATCATCTGTAATCCAAATACGGGTATCATCGATGGTTAATCCCTGCGACGAGTGGATTGTTTTAGCGTAACCTAGCGTCCATGGCGATTTATCGGCACCAAGCGCACCTTCGACGTGATCGATATTAACTAAAACCACATCATTCAGCACGAGGTTTTGCGTCAGTGTGGATCCTGGAATCTCAACGTGGATATTTTGTTTTGTGGTATCATCGGGACGATAACACAACGGCACATCTAAGTGTAAAAACTTTTCCTTGTGTAATCTAAACAAATATTCTTGAAGCGCATCTCTAACTATTTTTCTGCTCGCCACTATCAAGTCAGAAGGGGTCCATTGATCATAGAACTCGTCCATTGATGTTTCTGGAATCGCCCTGCGCATCATTTCGCATTGTACTCTATTCGATTGTAACCGAATCGATTTTTTAAGCTCCTTTAGCGGCTCATCAATAGCTCTGTAATCGTCAAGTACCTCCTCGTAATAGTCTACGTTATTTTTCAGCCACACATGCGGAGATCGACCGACCATAGGTGGAGGTTGGCCATGATCGCCGCACATTATAATCGCCGTGTTTTTTAACGACAACCACTCGAGAAATGTTTTCAGCGTATCTAACGGCACCGTGCAGATCTCGTCCCAAATAGTGATTTTATGGATGTGTTTTTGACCCATCCGCGATGGATCCCATTTATCCCCCCGTTATCTAAAAAACCCGTGATAGGTGCACGATTTTACACCGCGTTCTTTTATTTCTCTAGCTAGTTTATGCGTCGGTGTTAAAACGATTACGTCACATCCGTTAAATAAATTTATCGCCCGTGTCGTTTTACCAGAACCACCGCATCCATTAATATAGACGGTTTTATGTCTAGATATAGGATCATTCACAGATGGTGCCAACGACATCGTTGATAATCAGCATTTTTTTCTGTCACAAATTTCGACATCGGCGAATTCGCAATAGCTGATTATATCCTCGTTTTTTATTCGCCATTCACCCCACGATGCGTCGTCGCTGAGTTTTAATAAACCCGCGTGTTCGTTGTTTATATAAAACGAATCCGTCGCTACTCTGACAGCGTATTTAGATACTTTATTTATCATCGATAATAAATTTATCGAAACGTACGCCAACATCGACGATCTTAAATGAGCGAACTGCGGCGATTCTCCGTCAAAATAACTAACGATCGTCCCAAACTTCGTTCCGTCCGACAAAAACGCGCTGTTTCGGGATATAAAGACACCTCTCGAGTTCGTATCGGCGATTATGAAATCCAACTCAGCATCGTAAATGAGTAATCTAGTACACGTTCGTTTAAGATCCGATCCACCCTGAGTAAATTTGCCAATTATTTTTCTGCCAAGGTCCTTCGCGAGTTTCTCGTTTTTTTTTTCTGATACTCGGGATCTTCTTCATCATTAAATACGTCCGAAGTTGGCAACCAGACTTTAAACTGCCCTCGGTATGATATAATCGCCTCGCTGATTTGCAACGACGTTAAAATACCTTCATCGAGCATATATCGCAGCAACACAATAGGAGCCCAACATCGTTCCGAAAAATGCCATCCAAACCACGCGTAGGCGATCTGGTGAAGACTTTCGGTGAGTTCAAACGATTTCACGTGGGCAAATTCGGTTAGATCCTTATCGTAGAGCGGTCCGTTTATCGACACTCTGGTCATTTCGTGTGTGGGATGTCCAAATCGTTTAAAATATTTTCATCATTCTCCGTATCCGAGAAAACTTCCCGGATAACAAGCCATCATATCGACCGAAATAACGTCACTAGGATCGTATTTAGTGTTCCATAGCCCGCCATGCCCGTATTCGACGCAGATTTTCCTGACATCATCGAGAAACTCTCATCGTGTTGGAGACCACGAATTTTTCTTCATCGCGGCATGGGCGGCAACCGACGAAACCGTAAAAGAATTATTCAGCTGATCTAACGAATCGTTGAGGCGCTGTGCGATATTTTTCATTTCGTCGTTAAGTGCCTCGGTACGATAAATGTCGCCATTGGGCCTTACAAACTGGTCGTAATTTTCCGAACTTTGAAATAACCAAACAGACACGTGATCGTCCTTGCCGATATTTTTGATGGTGTCGAATATATTGCCGTGGTAAAATCTAACTGTCCTCGTTCTAGGAAATACCGTCACGGCGCTGATCCACGCGTGTTAGTTATGATCAATAATATCGATCGGCGCTCCTCGCGACTTGTACTTGGATTCGTGTAAAATCTCCCCCGTTATCGTTTTCACCGATATCGGAAATTTTAATCGTTTTTCTAAATCGATAACATCGCTAATGGATGCTCCGGTATCCTTTAACTTTTCCGCCCACGCGTTTATTTTCGATCGTCTCAAGCTGGTTAATCCGTTTCCGCGTATCGCGTTTGTAAAATGCTCCGGAACGCGCTCAGCTACGCAGTTTACTTTTCCGTATTTCATCGGCTTTAGTTCGCTAGGGTCGGGTTTATCGTTGTACTTAAAAATCCCATAAACAACCGCGGTTACCGGATACGATCGTATGTAGTACGGGTGATCAATCCCTGTCAATAAACCCGATTTGGTTTTTTTTTACTAATAACGATGTTGTCTCCGGATCTACGAACGGAATCGCGTTTATCCCGAATTATCCACACGCCGTCGTCCGTCTTTATTATGAATTTTATCTGAACAATAAATTTATCATCGAGATAATCGATGATCATTTTCCCCCGTTTGTCGTTCATGGTGTTATTAATATCGCCGATTTTGAACGTTGACCACACGTGCACGGCCCCGTCTTTGTTAAATTCCTTTTTTGCTTCATTGATTCGCTTCGTTATTTCTTTGTTGGTTAGGGCTAGTTTCTGCATCGAATAGCTGAATTTATTTAATCTGTCGAGGTCAAAACGCCCTCTGGTTTCGACGGATATTTTCTCCATATATTTAGAACAAAATATGAGTCTAATTAAACCCTTACTAAATTATATGCTTCAGGCAAATAATCGATGTAGTTGGTTGATGATCGGATACAAACTTCCGTGTAACGGCGCGTGCGTAAACGAATTTTTGCGCGTATCATATGCAATGAGTGCGCAACGGTAGCTTTGGACCGGTGCCGTGCATACGATGCGGCGTTGGCGTCAAGGGCAAAAGCAGATTGTGCGTGCAATGCGGCGGCAAAAAATATCGAGAACTAAAACGATACTACGATAAAAAAGGCGACGTCGATACTATAAAATCGGCCGAAGATTACCCCTCCAAAATCCCTTCGGCGAATAATAAACGGACTCCATTATAATAAAATAATCTGATTAATTGCCGGCCCCTAACAGAATTTTGCTTTTCATGCCGGTTTTTATCAAGAAACTGGCGAACTTTTCTCTGAGTGATTTATTAGGGATGGAGTTTAGTGTGTGGATTAAATTTACATCCGCGATGTGACGTTGTTGTAGGTCGTTGTTAGCGTACGCGACATCGTGGACGTGGCACGCGGCATCGATCTTATTTATCGGGTATTCTCCCGGTTTTGGTCGATTTTGGTTGTCGAGTCGAATATCGAGACGAGTTCCAGGACCGCAGTAATTATAGCCTGGTAGTTGTTTTTCACCGGGATATTTTGCCCATGGAGCACCCGGTAATTTACTTAACGAAGCAGCGATATCGCTACCGGTTTTCATAAGGACGAATCGGTATTTTTTTGTCCCGCATATCGCGCATATGCCGGTGAGTGCGCGTCTTTTATTTTTTGTTGTTACTGTCGATAACGAGTTTGTGTTGGTACGTTTTTTGCAACGAACACAATATAGATCCATGATAATGTTATATGGATACCATTAATTTCGCAGCGTCGCGAAAACAGGAACCGGTTAAATATCACCCGGCTTTACCGAATTCGGTCAGGATAATTATACTCGGTCCGTCTGGCTCCGGCAAAACGCAGCTACTGCTAAATTTAGTAATGCGATGGTTGAAATGGGACAGGTTGTATTTAGTAGCGCCATCCGCGGATGATCAGCGGTGCTATGAGGTACTCAAGGAATATAACGATAACGCAAAATTTGTAAACGGCGATGATGTTGTCGATTTTATTACCGATATTGATGATGCCCCGGCCATAGATGATCTTGATGGGGACATCAATAATCTCGTTGTATACGCTGACGTGATGTTGGATAAACAGAACAATCCGGCTCGGATATTTTCCCGAGGTCGACATAAAAACACGGACATCATTTATTTAACCCAGAAATATACACAAATCCCTAAAGTAATTAGAGATAACTGCAACATTTTGATCGTGTTTAATGGCGTAGATAATTACACGCTGCAGAATATTTTTTATACATGGTGTTCTGGCGACATGGACATGATCAAATTCAAAAGTTTCTTCGCTAAAGCACAGGCGATTCCATTTGGTTTTATAACGATAAATTTACATGACCCTAGATCCAGATATCGTGTAGGGTTAGATAAAATTTTGGGTTAAATGCTGAGCAGCGGGGGTGGGTGGTGGGTGGGGGTGAACGACACCAAATAGAGACGGGATACGCAAAAAAAACCACCAGCCCAATGGGAAAAAAACCGTCAAAAATAACGACAACGTCGAGCTAATGAAGATAGTATCGCGATAAAGTTAGAAACGCGATAATAACACGGGGTGAGCTAACCGATTTGGATACGGTGAAGTTAGAAGACGCGGTTTGACGCGTTGACCCTTTATTTTCAGCATCTGGAGGAACCGGCTATTTTGTTAACGGAGGTCTCGAAAAAGTGGTCTGTTCACCCCACCTGCTGCTACGAGCTCAAAACTAACATCGAAGAAGCTACGTGCAACATATGGAAGTCTTTATTAAAGTTGGAGGCGACTTCAGGCAGATGGACCAGACCAAAGTATCCAATAGGGCTAGTGGAAGTTAAAATCTTCACCAATTGCCTCTAGACTCCTATCATGTATTCTATGATCAACTGCCTAATTGTATATTCATTGCCATCCACAGCAATGCTGCCTTCACCAGAACTATTGATCAAAACTCTTTTCAGCTCCAACACTTCATCGTTTCCAAGATTGAGGTGACCTGAGACGGCCGAACGTTGTGTACTAGACCCTTTGAACTTAACTTTTCCCACAAAAGGTACTTAAAATCTTACTTGACCCAACTGTCACCAAGGCATAAAGTACGATGATTATGCAGAATGATATTGTTCGAAGGGATTTTATTTCACTCCTGACCAAGACAGTAGCGAGGGACATTTCAGCTCTATAAAATCAAGCCAACTCCGTGTGCAACTTCCCTTTTCAGTAACCCTGGAGAATACGGTGAACGAGATCATGCAGAACTTGACAAGATCCTTTGAAATCAATTGACTCTGAGATGTGATCCACAACATTTAGAAAAGATGGAACATGATGCTAATTACATAGATGAGGGTGACCCAACACAGGAACTTAGCAGTCAAAGACACAAAGTCCAAGGGATGGTAGTGATGGAAAAGAAGAAACAGTGGTATCAAGATTGTTGATACGAGAAACAAACTTATCCTTCTGTTTTGCTCACCACTTTTCTAAACGAATCATAACCTGACTATAGAAATCGATCAACCAAGTCAAGAACAACAGTACCAATGTATAATGATGAGAGAAGAAGAAATGTTGGAAGATTATCTTGAAAAGGACTCTTATCCAAAAGAGAAGATAATGCAAGAGTGGCATACAAAATAGAGAGACCATTTGAAACATAGTTTATCTTCATTGTAGATGAAATGAACTGAAACTCACTTACTAGGCAGACCTCTGTAAAAGAAAACTCATGTGTAAAATCATTCCTTATCGTTACTTGCGAGAAAGAAAATGAATGGATGGGAACTCCAGAACACAGTTTGTATACGACACCTAGGAATCTTATCATTTGTGTTAAAGATAAACTTCATCAAAAACCTAAATACATTCGAGGTCATGTCATCAACACTGACGACAATCATTCACCAGGGACCCTTTGGGTTGCGGTCTACTTTCCCAATGTCCGGAGTGTGGACTATTTTGATTTCTATCGATTACCTTCTGTGGAAGATGATATCGTATATTATATGACAAGACATTTATCCAATCAAATCAATACTTTGAGATTTCAATGATCTTAATCAATTGTGTATGGATAATATTCACCTTATTTATTTCATCAACGCAGTCACGGAATCCCACTAGAACATTTAGTGATTTGTTTTGGAAGTGAGTTCTCTTGAGAAGACAAAAATAGAACTATGGTTTTGTGATCATTATGATTTTTTTCCTTTAGCTCAGAACTGTAGTGTCCATCAAAGCCAATTTTAATTTGTCCTTAATAATTGGAAGTCATGTCCTATAACCCAGCTTTGTCAACTTTAAACATGTTTATAATATTTGTATTTGTATTTGTAATTTTAGATTGTTGTACTTGAAGAGGAGGGATTGTACGTGTGTTTTGAAATACGAAGTTTTTTCATACTATTTCAAATATTTCTTTTAATAATTTCTTTGAGTTTTGAAAGAGCGAATAAAGGTAAACGAAAGTGCATTGGCATGCTTCACTTACATAAGCCACGAAATCACCTTTTCAAGAAGCCAATAGCTTAAATACTTTCATAACCTTTTGATTATACGGTAGCAAGTTTGTTTTTAGTATCAGTGCCTTTTGAAGGTTATAGTGCCCCTCAAGTTTTAATGCACATAGCGTAGTTGGATAGCACGAGTTGGTACTCGTCAGTAAGACGATGTGTTGCATAGAAGCAGTGGATACTGCTTGGTTAGAAGTACGGGGTGTTGGTCAGTAGGAGTGTATGTTGGTCAGTAAAACGTTGAGTTTGTTTGTGGGTTTGGGTGCTGTTCAGTAACGCCGTTGATTGATCAGAACGTGTGAGTGTTGTTCAGTAAGACTATATTTTGGTCAGTTATGACGGGGTATTGGTCAATGACCATGTGCTTTGCTCTGACGATAAATCACTAAAGTTGCAGAACAATATATAGTGTTTGCTGTTTTCAAAAGCAGGTAGAAAATGTTTCGAAAAGTACAAGGAAACCTTACCTTACTCCAAATTCTGAACTTGTTTAATAGTGTAGCAAAAACGAGAACAGTATATTTATACGAAAACGAAGACCCTAACTTGCTCGACACAGCAATCACGCTGAATATTTGGCAGCACACTTTCTGTCAATATTTGCAGAGGCGACAAGAAGTAGGTCAGTAACAAAAATAGTACACTTGTAACAAAGGGTAGAACCAGTCATGCTCTGTACAAATGTTGACATTGGGTATTTTGGTCACGGAATTCAACATGAAATTGCTATTCGTTCTAGGGTTAAATAATATAAAATAACGAGCATGTTTGTAAGCATCGTTCATCATCACATACGCTACAATCTTTTCACATGAGTTTGTATTAAATTTCCCCATGTCTGCATAGGGTGAGACTAATGTTAATTCTGTCGATTAATATTCAGTTCCCCTTGTCAGCACAGGGCCATACTTTTGTTAATCCTATGGATTAATACTAAATTTCCATTTTAGGCATAGGGCCATGCTTTCAAGTGGGCGCCGTAATGTTAATTCCTCTTTGTCTGCATAAGGTCTTTTTTAAAAATGGAGGTTGCAATGATATTTTTGGATTGACCAGAGAGGCCCTTTCCCACTCCGCCCCTTATCGCCCACAATACTCTTAATTTACATAATACAATGGGATTTCTTCAACATAGAAAGTGTTGCACATTTTCCTACCATATTTTCTTTGCCTAGGACTGAAAATGTTTTCGAGTCATGTACAAATGGAAGGCATTCAGGCCTGTTTTTGCGCTTTAACTAGCAAATCGTTTTACCTTTAATTTCCGGTGGGTGAAAAACGTTTTCTTAAAATAAAGAAAAGAATTTATGTTTAAAATTCAGCTTAACATTGCAAACAGTTGCAAGGTGAGTTAGGTCCAACAATATTTCTTGTCACAACCGACAAGACGCACCCAGGTTCTTCATATAGATGCAGTTATCAACCGATTATGGCTATAAAGGTGTTAGGTCATCTTCTCGAACATCGGTAGGTTTTGGTTATCCTGCAGGCACGAGACAAAGTACCTTCGATCACTTACATTTTATAGTGATGTCTAGCACTGGGGCATCATGCCTCAGACATGTAGCATGATGTCCCACCCAATCATGTTATCCTGACACCAGGCCGACCAGTCTTAATACCAACTTCTTAATGCTGAGGCGAGGCAGCAGTTAGTACCATTTTTATAAGTCTTTGGTATGATTCGGCCGGGGTTCGAACCCATGACCCCCCGCATCTCAGGCGGATGATGATAGGTACGTGTTTTCTTAGTGTATTCATTCGCTCTATATCTGCGTATCTAATTTGATTTCACTAAGGATACCTTTGCTTTGAGTACGGCATATATTTGTTGTAATTTGGTTTTGTGTATGAGTTTAATTCTTCTACCCAAATGTTTATAAAATGCAGGCCATATTTTTTCTGTCTGTCTGTCTGTCTGTCTGTATGTATGTATGTATGTATGTATGTATGTATGTATGTATGTATGTATGTATGTATGTACATGTTTCCATAAATAAATTAAATATATTTTTGAAAAATATGGTGAGTTCGTCTCTGCCGGTCTGGAAGACATCACATTTAAGCCCAACTACACATTGTAGTTACATATATCTCATAAACGATGCAGTTCCATGTGACACGGTAGGGGCATAGGGGATGCATACAGTGGATAAATACGGTAAGGAGACACATGGACGTATTCAGCTACTAAGTTGCTCTTTAAAAAAAATAAAACAGAAAATCCCCATTTGTTCAAGGCAAACCAGAACTGACGGCAATCAGTGCCCCTTAGAGTTGTCATTATCCAATCGTTGCCGTAAGTCACCGGTCTCCTTATCCCTTAATATTTATTGATAAGATAAACTAACTCATAACAGCTGTTAGTAAATAATTTTTAAATGGCTAAAACGGTTCTGTGATATTTACATATCTTTATGAATTCTGTACAGAACCTATAATAAATTCAGCATCAGAATTTGTATTGCCAATTTTTTTATTCGGTCATTTTCTAAAATTAGGTATGCGTGTGCAACCGTCACATGATTTTGAATTTAGTATTTTTCATATTTCCTTTGACTAAACTAGTTTGCTATTTTATCCATTTACAATAAAATACTGTATGTAAAGTTTAATATTTGGTTTGTTACGTAATAAATTTGCTTTTTCGACTTGCACTGTGCATATTCATTATTACTGTACATGTTCGTTATTACTGTGCATATGCATTATTAATGTGCATATGAAATGTGCATATTCATTATTACTGTACATATTCATTTTTACTGTGCATATCACTATTACTGTGCATATATACTATTACTGTGCACATTCATTATTACTGTGCATATGCATAATACTGTGCATATGCATTATTAACGTGCATATGAAATGTGCATATTCATTATTACTGTACATATTCGTTATTACTGTGCATATGCATTATTACTGTGCATATTCATAATTACTGTGCATATGTATTATTACCGTGCAGATACGTTCTTACTGTGCATATACATTATTATTATATGCTAATTTTTTTCTCCGTTAACTTTACATTGTCAGAATCGTGCAATATTTTGCGATACTGAACTCCTCGCGCTCAATTCATACTGCATTCACGCGAATAAAGGAACTACTTTCTATTATAAACAAACAATTTGTTTCTGAATGAACTTAAGCGGATGTTTAGTGGACTGACACATACAAACTGCTTTGGCACATTCCGCGCTAACTTTTTTGATACAATGTTTCAGATTTAGGCTAGCTATAGACGCCAGACAGGGTCCTTACAATAACATGCTAGTTATAAGACATAAACTGTTTTCTTTAGATGGCAATACATATGGCAAAAATATACTTACAATTTTACATCCTGAATTTCCTCAAAATGTACTTTAGTAGTTCTGCAAATCCGAATTACATGAGCCATGTCATGGGTTCTCAAGCTTGATTACACATTTCTGCAAATCCGAATTACATGAGCCATGTCATGGGTTCTCAAGCTTGATTACACATTTCGAAATTGTACTGTAATTTCGAGTTTATTCCAAGTGCAGTTACATCCTCCTTACTGCATTCAAAATGAAATAAACATTAAATTCCACAGCGTCTTTTCGATAATTGCAATTGAAAAACTTCATATTTTTCCCACATTATGATCTGAATCATTCAATGACAGAACAGAAACACGCACGCCGATGTCAACACACTTCAATACGATTAAATTGGCAGACGCTGCTGAAATCCGATGTAAGTTACTTCATGTAGATAAATCCAGACCATAATCACGAAATTGCGTCGAATCGACAAAAATACCAAAACGTATTCATTCCAGATCAAATGGAAAAGTTGTTGCAATGCGCATTCATTAACAATATTACTCCAAATTTCAATTTTAAGTAGACCAAACGCCATTTTCTTTCGAAACTTACGTCTAGCGCGCGACCAACTTCAAATTTGTCCGGGCGGAGTTACGTACGCATTAATAATGTTGTTGTGTAATGATGCAGCTACGCTTGTGTATTTAGTTTGGAATACGGCATACATTCAGTTACTTTGTTTCTTGTAGTGTATTTTTGTTTATATATTTAAGCCTTGGGTAGAATAAAAAAAATGAGCATGTAATAAAAAGATTACTGCATTTGTATGGGAAAATATGAACTCGTTTTGTCGGATGGATATACTGCACTCCCAAGGTCGTGCAGTATAACCATCCGAAAAACTCGTTCATATTTTCCCATACAAATGCAGTAACCTATAATTACTGTGCATATTCATAATTACTATACATCAGTTCCTCTTAGACTGTGCATATACAGCTGAATATTTTTCTTTGCAACTCAGCTTTTAAATTTGAATCATATCAGTTCTGGGTCATGTGCTTGCTTTGTGCAGCAAAAGGTCTTCTATTACTTTTGTGCCATGATATCGGATTGTTTTTGACGCAGAAAATATTTATAGAGATCTATGTTATTTCATTTGATCGAAGAAAGTCAGTTCTTCATAAACTGCAAATTATATTGAATATCGGCCTTGGTCAAATGCATGATTACTTGAAATGATGAGAAAAATACAGACAAAAATATTGGTTTAACTTTTGCTCTTTACGAAGAAGTAAATAGAAAGGAAAATAACTATCTTTTCCTTCCATTTGTCAAGATATTTTCACAAATCTTTACTACTCCGACCTCAGATAGATATATACTTTACGATACTGTTTTTAATTTAAATTTTAAAAATGATAGAACTCTTGTATGCATATTTCCAATGTCATTAAAATATGTTAAGATTTCCTTTCGACTTTTGCGTAACGTGTTTGTTTACTACTTGTAAAACGTCTAGAATTCTTTTGCAACTGCGCCGTTAATAATTTTGTTCTTGCAGAATCAATGCATGCATATATGTATGTATGTATGTATGTATGTATGTATGTATGTATGTATGTATGTATGTATGTAGGTAGGTAGGTAGGTAGGTAGGTAGGTAGGTAGGTAGGTATGTGTGTGTGCGTGCGTGCGTGCGTGTGTGTGTGTGTGTAGGTGACACATACACACACGCACGCGCACACACACGCACCAGTAAAACAAACTTTAGTCGGTATTATTTGAACTGGTGAGAAATAATGTAATCATAATGCAAGGTTAATAAATGATTCATAAGTTTAGATCCATTTAAGAACCTATAAATAATAATTTCCGGTTTTAAATTTTGTTTTCTTGATTTTTAAAATTGGTATATGTATTAGAAACACATATAATTCTATCCATCCAAACAAAATAGTTAACGCTAGAACATATGCATAGTAACAAGTAAGTTATATCGAATATTTCTTTGTACAAGTGTCTGTGTGTGGGGTTGGGTGGGGCTTTTGTGGTTTTTGTGCGACTAATCTCTTCATTTTTGAAGCATGAACTCAAGGCTACGTGGATGGTTTTTAAAGTAACTGTCGCGATACGTATTTACCATTTAATACGTATTTACTGTTTAATACACATTTACCATTTAATACGTGTTTACAATTTAATACATATTTACCATTTAATACGTATTTACCTTGTAATACGTATTTACCATTTTATACGTATTTGCTGTTTAATACGTATTTACTGTTTAATACATATTTGCCATTTAATACGCATTTACCATTTAATACGCATTTACCATTAATACGTATTTATTGTTTAATACATATTTACCTTTTAATACATATTAACCATTTAATACATATTTACCATTTAATACGTGTTTACCATTTAATACTTATTTACCTTCTAATACATATTTACCATTTAATACGTGTTTACCCTCTAATACATATTTACCATTAAATACGTGTTTACCATTTAATACATATTTACCTTCTAATACATATTTACCATTAAATACGTGTTTACCATTTAATACATATTTACCTTCTAATACATATTTACCATTTAATACGTGTTTACCATTTAATACATATTTACTTTCTAATACATATTTACCATTTAATACATATTTACTATTTAATACATATTTACTTTTTAATACATATTTACAATTTAATACGTGTTTACCATTTAATACGTATTTACTATTTAATACTTATTTACTGTTTAATATGCCGATTTGGTGCATAAAATGTTCCTTTGCTATCATTATTTGTACTTCATTTCATGAAATGTTAGGTAGTCCTTGATGAACCTCATATGATGCTAAATCTTGGCATTTTTTCCTTTAAATGGTCAGGGCATTTTAATTTCCGTTTTCTTCTCGATGCATAAAAACACGTATTGGAAGAGTATTGGCCATTTACTTCCGCATGGGTATGATTTTCTGCTCTGTTTTGGATTTCCATTTAGTGTTCTTTCCTCTCTGGAGTACAAATAGGACAACTCTCGTCCCCTAACTTTATGTGACACATTCTCATTCGCTAATTTTAGGCGACACACTCTCATCCGCTAACTTTATGTGACATGCACTCGATTTTTAACTGGAGAAGAGACAAAATAATATTAATAAATTAAAATAAATTTGAATTAAAATTACTTCGAATTAAAACAGGATATCACAATGGCCAGGTTCAATGGAATATATTTCACATTTATTATTTGATATCCTATCTACTGGTCCTTTATGTGAAAAGCGAGTAAAGACGTATTTCTCTATTGTCTTAGGCAAATGCCCATTTGGGTCCGTGGGTATTAAATAAAACCCTTATAGAAGAAATGAATAAAAAAATGACGCGCGTCCGTGATAACTCGAAATGAGTAAATGTTTAATTTTAATATTTCAGTATTTGTTTCAATATTTGTTTGTAAGTCATACTTGATCTTGAAAACTGTTTTGTCATCATAAATGGAATAATGAAGGGTGCGTGGAATAAGTTTCTTTGATAATTTGGTATACCAGTTACTAATGATTTATTGTTATAAACCTATTTTCTGTCGGTGGAATATAAAAGGTATGTCGGATGTAAGAACATTTCTTTTCTTTAGAGCTGGCAAAGAAATGCAAGCAATCAATACCTGCGCAATACAGACCGCCTATAATTAGGAAAACGCGCAATAAGAGATAATTTGCCATGCTACAGAGGACATGTGCAAGCTGCAAGATTTGCTAATTAACTCTGCTTCCCAGGTGAGATGTACTATAAATCTCGACAGAAATCAACGTGGTAATTGGCAGTCTTTGTTTTATGCCAAAACTGCTATCTTGTCAAACTATTGTAATGCTTCCGATTCTGCGACTGTGTTCCATCCATGATGTTGAAATTACACATTAAACTATAGGGGAATGGTTAGCTTCCAAGTGGATGAATAGAAACACGCCCAAAAACAAAATTCCTGTGGAGATCATTTTTATTATACTTTACACGGATAATAGGAATGGGCATGTTCTTATACTGACTAGGTTATATGGCTGATTCACTTGTCAAAACGTATTAGGTAAAAAGAAAAATGAAGTTGAGAAACAGACTGAAAATATGCTAGAGTCACGAGCGGTAATTAGAACCTCAAAGTGATGGGTGTTCATGGCCACCAGAGGTAATAAGAACCTCATAACGATGGGTATTTTGCAAAAGTACACGAACACATGGTGATTTGATATAGGGGGCCAGATACATTGACAGTCATAACAAATAACACATACCGTTTCCTTAGTACGTTGTCTAAGAAATCAATGTTGAAATTTAAAGCCTGATAATTTCAACACATACTCGTTTTATTATTTCATATTTTCACACACGCACTTAATTTATAACTTTCCTAATACAAATATTATTTCAGTTGTCTAACGTTTGTAATCTATTTCCATTTTGTGGGGAAATTATTGCAAAAGTATGTATGTATGTATGTATGTATGTATGTATGTATGTATGTATGTATGTATGTATGTATGTATGGGTGCTTTTTCATATTATCTGAAACCAAGAAAAAATGTGCTTTACTCTCGCTATTTTTTAACTTGTAAATTTTTCTGCGCAGATGACATTTTCCTAATGATGAATCAAAAGGAATTTTCAATGATAAGCCAGCCACAATCCTCTAAACAGCCATAGCTTTCCAATGCAGGCTTTGGGGATGTAAAACAGGCATGATAGTCCCTCCTGCAAGTCAAAAGAGGGGATTAATGGGCACAGGAGTCGCACTGGCTTAGTGGTTGGCGTGCCGGACAAACATCCCCACTATCGGATCAGCCCAGGTTGGTTAGGGTGGTTTATCATTTGGTTAAACTCTTTATTGCAGTTACGTCGGTACTAAATAACGTACTCGGAATGCTGTACAGTAAAAGACCGAAGTAAACCAAATAGATTAAGCCATTTTGAGGAGTGTGTGTGTGTGTGTGTGTGTGTGTGTGTGTGATTTAGATTTTTAACGTAGCTTTAACAATTTTTCAGTCATATCGCTACGACGTCTGCAATGTGACAGTTTTATAGTGATGTCTAGCACTGGGGCATCATGCCACAGACATGTGGCATGATGTCCCACCCAGTCACATTATCCTGACACCAGGATGACCAGTCCTAACACTAACCTCCTAATGCTGAGCGCCAAGCGAGGCAGCTGTTAGTACCATTTTTAAAAGTCTTTGGTATGACTCGGCCGGGGTTCGAACCCACGACCTCCCGCATCCAAGGCGGACGCTCTAACCACTAGGCCACCGGAGCGGTCTAACCATTTTGAGGAGAACCTTTAGTGAAACTGTTCCCACTAGATCGCTGTAGCTCTGATGTTGTGTTCATTTTAGAGTGATTTTATTGATTCGTATAAAATGTAAAATCCAAATACCAAGAATATCATCGAGAAAACCCTCAAGTTTACACACTGAAGACACAACAATCTATATAGACAATATAATTTTAATATTCTTTATGTTGGGATTTTAAATCAAAGATAACACCGGTAAGATTAACATTAATAACAAACTGTCATTGATTCAAAAATATATATTTTACTAAGAAAAAGGGCAATGAAACTATTATTTGTAAATATAGGATGTTAAGAAAGTATTGTTTGATATTCGTTGTACAGACATTTATAAAGTTTAAATTTTTGACAAACAACAACAATAAAATCAACAAAAACAAAATATATCATTAAATTTAATATGCTATTGACTCCTATTCTAACCAAGAATATCCGTAATTGTAATCTAGTAACAATGTCATCTCGGTTGACAATATGATTAGCGGAAATGACGAACATTAATCAAATATACGGCTGTCCTTAGAATCGGATGTTGTACTTTGAAAAGGAAGTAGTATTCCTACGCCTCACATCCGGTTTGTTTTTCGAGCCATTTCATGTCGCCGAGGTGCATATCATAGTGTCATGCTGATAAGTCTGGAAGCTGATGGAATGCTCTTAACAACAAATGTTATCATTAAGCGGACTAAAAGTTTCTTCTCTCCAATATCTTTTCTTATTCATTGGCAAACAGATTATTGATTCATGGAACTGTGTTGATTATGTTGAATGTTTTCAATTAGTTATGTAGATTTATCAGAGAGACAAGTTTTAATAAGCGAATGTTAAGGTGGTATAATTGTAGCTGATAAAATTTGTTTAAAGTCAAATTTCAAAACTTTGAAAATCTTAATTGCTCTTATTTTATTGTTAAAAGGCTTGCTTGGGTTGCGAAAAACAGCAAAATGAGAACAGGTACCAGCTCAAGGACCGGTAGGTAGGTAGAAAATTAGGTTAGTAGGTAAGAGTAAACTAAAATACAAGCAGAAGAAAGTTTTCAGTTCTTAATGTATTTTGCTTGTATTCATCTTGTCACCGAAATATATAGCGTTTCTGAATAATGATAATTAAGAAAGGATGCTCTCGATTTAGGTGTCTAGGTTTGGCCTATATATTATTTATTTCCTGGAAATATGCACAGTTATGTTTTTCATAAGGTAAAGCAAACGATTTAAGTAGTTTGCAAAGGTCACCTGATGAAAGTCCATTGCCTTCAGACAACACCTCACGCTTCGAACTTGAATATCCCACACGTGCAAGCAATCACCGTCTGCGTGTGGGTCCTCCCTGTGCACGCTGAGATAAACATCTCCTTCTTGAGCCGTGGTGAAATAAACTGCTTCCTTCACAAATTACTGTAACCCAGCCTTGACAAGGACAGAAAAAGAAATATCGTAAAATTACCGTTTCACAATTGTGTCGTTGATGGCCAGAATCCGAAATAATTAATCTTTAATAGCATCAATATATTACAGTCACCTAATATATTATTCAGCATTCTGTTCCAATATCTAAATATTGTCAACCATTCCGTATTTAATGATACGGGAACGTAAACCGAAATTAGTGTTTAAAAATTCATTAAACCGCGTGAAGGCGATACCAAGTTTATATAAAGAGAAGGAGCCTGAGAGATGTTTCGTATTTCGCTTAATTATGGGTTTCCAAGCTTCCTCTCACCACATTTTCCATCTTTCCATTGTTATTACTAGCAAGGAGGCAGATAATAAATTATGTATGTATGAAAATCGAAACAAAACACGAGAAAGCCGTGCTCTGTCGTTCCATGTTCAGCCATAGATCAGACTGCGTTGTCAAAACTAATGTTAATCATCCGGATAGGAGTCAGGAACGGAACCAGAGCGGATAGAAACCAACATTTATCTTCACTTATATTCTCTAACTTAGACTATCAGTGAGGATAAAAAAAATGCATACTTAATAAAAACTTGCCTTAAAACCATGTCATTAAATTATTACCATAAAACACCCTACAAGAATTGATTCCACACTTAGAAAGGCTGGCACCTTGTAAAATTGCCCGAAATTATTTTATGCCTGTTAATGTTCTTGAAAGAACAAACTCATGCCTTATGGGTTATTTTAAAAATTGTTTTATCTGGAATAGATAATTTTGTTGCTGACACCCTCATAAACTCTATAATAATTATTGAAGTCGGCTATACTTGACTTTTACTAAAGATTCTTTTTATATATATATATATATATATATATATATATATATATATATATATATATATAGCAGTATATATGTTATATATATATATATATATATATATATATATATATATATATATATATATATATATAACACAATGGTATGCATTGATGATATTGTATTTGCATTGAATATAACTGGAATGCATGCTAGCAACATACTCTCCCCTTTCCACCATTTTCTTTGAACATGAATGCCTCATGAACTTTCTTAAAATTATTAAGTCTGTTTATAGTGGATTTATATGAGAAAAGAACCTATTAGAAACTGCCTCCAAAACTTGTGTGTTCCAACAAAAGAATTAGAAAACAATTCAACTCATGTAACAATTATTTTGCCTGAAACTTAGCATTGTATGCATTCATGCCTTAAGGCAAAGAGCAAATACGTTTCGTGTGAATTATCACCCCTCAAGACCTCTTCTAAAGAAAAGACACTTGAACCCAGTGGTAGTGAATTTCAAACAATGTATACCCATTGCCGGTTTCTTTGTGAGTTGTCATTCAATTATGCAGATCTATAATTTCAGGTTGTTAGTCGCACTGGAATTGCCGTTGTCAAATACGACTTGACATAATTAAAGTAGTTTTACAATTACACACATCACTGGCAGCTTACAATTTAGCAACCTTTTTGAAAACTCCTTTATACAGTTTAACAATTAAAGCAACAAACATTTACATATTATATTACTGTCTTCGTTTGTTGAAACTTTGCTACATAAATACAGTCTTACAAAAGACAGCGAGCGATATTTTGAGATAATGTAGGTTGGATTCACTATTTTATATTAAGATATTTTTCCAGACCGAGTTGCACAATGCAGGTAAACAAAAACACGGAGGAGATAGACTCGCTCATGGCTCAGTGAGAGCTGCGGCATACACTATTCTGGTAAAAGAACAAAACAAAATTAACCGAGTTTCTGATAACTCTGGAACGAGGTTGTCCGGACAATTGGAAAATCGATTTCATTGGCTGATAGGACGAGATGTCTTACGCAACTGAGATGACAAAATAACGTCACACACACTGACATTCTCGGTCGCTGATTGGAGATACACCTTCTGCACTGTTACTGGTATTTAATAATGTCCTTATAGGTGTTCAGTATTATTTGGGTTTTGACCATTTAACAGACCCTCGTAAGGCAATGCAGTCATGGAGCTACGTGAGCGTTTGAATGAACGAGACTACCGAAGAGGCAGCATTTGGACGTTTATCCGATTGCTATCGAGAAAAGAAGAGATGATTCTGTACCAGACGAAAATATTCAACTTGCATTAAAGCATAAAAGAAAGAGGGACAGGTATTGTTCAAGCTTGGAGACAATGATATATATGTATATATTGGGGTATAACGAAACGTCAGAACAACAGTGGCTTTATGGTGCCGATTTAAATCAAAGTTCTGAAAATGTATATAAAAAGAATTAGTGCGATATATATAGGACGATAAACCCTACCAAATAAATGCAAGAATTAAGTACTTTAAGATAAAAGATAAAAGGATAGATGTTAAACGTATGAAAGTTTGTAAAATATATACAATATAGGGTCACAGTTTGTTCAATAAATCGCATTCCTGAAAAAGTAAAGATTTTCCCTGGTGGTATATCACCATAAAGTTCCGTGAGTTCACATTGACAAGCAACTGGTAGGGTATGCACTCTTGTCGAGGCTACCCATCAGAAGGTATGCACTCCGGTTGTGGTTATCCTCAGAAGGTATGTATTCTTGTTGTGGTTACCCTTCAGAAATTATGCACTCTGGTGGAGGTTACCTTTCAGAAGGTATGCACTCCGGTCGAGGTTACCCTTCAAAAGGCATGCACTCCGGTCGAAGTTACCCCTCAAAAGGTATGCACTCTGGACGTGGTTACCTCTCAGAAGGTAAGTACTCTTGTCGAGGTTACCTCTCAGAGGGTATGCACTCTCTGATGGTGGTTACCCTTCAGAAGGTATGCACTCCGGTCGAAGTTACCCCTCAGAAGATATGCACTGCGGTTGTGGCTACGATTCAGAAGGTACGCAATCTGGCAGAAGTTACCCTTCAGCGGGGTTCCATTCTGGTCGAGGTTACCCTTCAGAAAGTATGCATGAGTAAAGTACGAATGTCGTATACGCGTTCGGCTGAAGAATTAGACAAAGGAGAGAATGATGAAGAAGAAGATAATGAAAGTTATGAAAGAACTGGGGTAAACTCGGCAACTTTAAATGAAAACTATCCATTTTATGCTTTCCAAAGAAGTATTTGGACAAGACGTCAATGCTGTCCTCCAAGACAAGTCATTTAAAGACAGCATATGTTCCAAAACCTGTATAAAAATATTACAAAAGTCTATCTACCTTTTCTGTTAAGGCTTTTAGTTGCCCCAAAAAAGTTCGAAGTGAGGATATATCTTCCAATTGTATAAAATTCTTATGGCGGTTTCTGGAACAGTCCCAGCCACAAACACACTCGAGAACATCAACCTCTATGCAAGAGTAGCTGTGACAAAACTGCTCCATTTGATATGCAATTGCTGATCGTCAATACCAAGCAAAAATGCTAAACCAAGGAGATAATGACTAGTTTGGAGTGCATTAAACGACATACAGAACAAATACGGAATTAAGTAGGATTAAAAATCAGCTTACTTTAAACTATTTCCCACCCCTCAATTTCGATCAGATATTAACACTGATACCAAATACATGGTTAAGAAAACGCTTCGTTTAAATGTCCTCAAGGTGAAAATACCAAAAACTGATTCTTATTTGATGAACATGTGAAGCCAGTGATTAGTGACGCGATAATACAACGGCAATTTAATTCTGTTAGTGTACAATGCACTAGCAATGAAACTTTGTAACATGTCATTATTGTCGTAGAGTGATATTTACGGCACATTTAATGTACAAACAGACACAACATTTTTTTGTGCATAAATGTATCATTCATTTGAGGTTTTGATAAAGTAAATAAACAACAATAACACAAAGACTCTAGAAAAGGGTATTATTTGTAGGTCATCTCGTCCTGACAGTTAATTCAATACGTTAAGTGTAGATCACGCAAGTAGAATTGAACTTAGATGGTAAATGAACCAAGATGTAAATGTTTGTTTTTAATTTTCAGAAAAATTAGGACCAAATTATACCCACAAGGTAGATACACTAGACCTAATCATCAGCACAGATACATTGGACCTACTCATACCCGTAGAGGGTCGAATTAAATATAATGCAACCCTTGGATACAGGTCACCGTTTGATATTCTTATAAAACTATGAAAGGCCATTGATTAAACATGAACTTTTGTATCTATATCCTCAACAGTATTATAAAAGAATAAGTTCATAATTTAAAGTGTTCTTCATAATGATGTCGGTTTCTGCAACTCATTATTTGTTTTATCTCTCAGTAATACGATAAGTCCTGTATATTGATTAAATAAGTATTATATATATATATATATATATATATATATATATATATATATATATATATATATATATATATATATATATATATACACTCATACAAACACGCGGTGTGGAACACTGCATTGTGAATTGTCATACATATGCTAAGGGATATGATATGTTTGGGCGTTGTGACCATAGGATAGTTTCGCCTTAAAGCTTTGTTCGGATGTGTAGGTGACCTTCGTTATGACGTTACGAACAAAAGAAACAAATTCACGCTTAACATGCGGATCAAAGTTACAAAACACGTGGTTGGCGATTCTGACAGAATCCTATTTCTGTTCGCAAGCCCAGAAATACACCACCCATGAGGCTATTTCATTCATCATAATGGCAAAAGGCATCCTATCGGGAATATCTGAAACTACAAACTGATGTAGAAAAACTACATGTTGTTTACGGTAAAGACAATCAAAAACTGATGCTGATAAGCATATGGCATCCCTGAGAACTGATGGAGTCTGTAAATGTAGAAAAATGGTATCGGGTGCTCATGAAACTAATACAATAATTTTAGCATCAAGATACATGAAAACCATGATTACACTGGTACATTTTAGTATTATTTATTCTATACTGTTACCTGTCCATATCTTGCTAGTGTCTTTATTGTTACCTATCAATGCCTTATTGTGACATGTTCATACCTTGTTAGTGTTATTATTGCTACCTGTTCATAACTTACTAGTGTCCTTATTTTTAATTGTCCATATATTGCTAGTGTCCTTATTTTACCTGTCCATACCTTGCTAATGTTCCTTATTGTTTCCTGTTCACACCTTCCTAATGTCTTTATTGTTACCTGTCCATACCTTGCTAGCGTCCTTATTGTCAATTGTCCATATCTTGCTGTTGTCCATATTGTTACATGTCCATGTCCATGCCTTGCTAGTATCCTTGATGTTACCTGTTCATACCTTGCTTGTATCCTTATTTTTTACCTGCCCATATCTTCCTAGTGTCATTAGTGTTACCGGCCCATACTTTGCTAGTGTCCTTATTGTTGCCTGTTCATAGCTAGCTAGTGTCCTTATTGTTAGCTGTCCATACGTTGCTAGAGTCCTTATTGTTACCTGTCCAAACCTTGCTAGTGTCAGTATCTTGGGAATGAAAAACATGTAAGTAACAAAATAATTCGCAACGTTCCAATTGCTTATTTATAACGGGGTTCCCCATGTGTGTGTGTGTGTGTGTGTGTGTGTGTGTGTGTGTGTGTGTGTGTGTGTGTGTGTGTGTGTGTGTGTGTGTGTGCGTGTGTGTGTGTGTGTGTGTGTGTGTGTGTGTGTGTAAACAAAGTGGCCATGACCAGTTGCAAATTTCGCATGATGAGTACTTACCAATTGGGTGCTTATGTTCGTCTAATGAAGCCTCCAAAGTCTTAGAGGAATTTATAAGACAGGAAAGTATCATATGTCAGTTTCCGTTTAATTTATTGAAGTTCATTTTGTTCCTTTCAATTGTTTTCATAGAACAATTGGTTCGATAATGGCGTAATAAAACAAGAACAAAGCCGCAATATTGTTTCCAAGTCCTTGATTTCAAAGAATCAATGGGTGTTTGAAATAACCGGCTGGAATGCCTTCAGCAGGGCACTGTCACGAAGAAATTAAGGAGGCACATGAAAGGAAGTTCGAAGAAGTTTAATGGATTTCATTTATATTGCGAACGCTATTCTCTATTGCTCTTTGTACGGGGTTCAAAACATTAGTTATGCATGGGTACTTCAATTTAATCCTTTAAACAGTTGTAAACTTGAAAGGAATACCTGTCTCTTCCCGTGCTACTCTCTCTCTCTCTCTCTCTCTCTCTCTCTCTCTCTCTCTCTCTCTCTGACCATGATTACAATCAAGAGAAAGTATTCATAAACAATAAAATAAGTGATAACATAACTAAACGAAGCACATTGCTTATAAGTGATAGCATAACTAAACGAAGCACATTGCTTGTAAGTGATAACATAAGTAAACGAAGCACATTGCTTGTAAGTGATAGCATAATTAAACGAAACACATTGTTTTTTAGTGATAGCATAACTAAGCGAAGCATGTTGTTTCGTAGTGATAGCATAACTAAACAAGGCATAATGTTTGTAAGTGATAGCATAATTAAACAAAGCATATTGTTTTTGTGATAGCATAACTAAACAAAGCATAATGTTTGTAAGTGATAGCATAACTAAATAAAGCATAATGTTGTAAGTGATAGCATAACTAAACAAAGCATAATGTTTGTAAGTGATAGCATTATTAAACGAATCATATTGGTTGTAAGTGATAGGATTACTAAACAAAGAATGTTGTTTGTAAGTGATAGCATCAGTAACAAAGCATATTGTTTGCAAGTCAAATCCGTTTATACTAGATTAAACAGAGATGACAGTCTATGATTTAACAGGAAAGAAAAGTACTGATTAGACTTGTTGAGCATTTTTCTCTCCCCCGCTGTCTGTCTGTCTGTCTCTGAAAGAAAACTGGCAGAAAAGTCATATTTAACAGAACCAAAGTACGTACAATTGGAATAATTACAGATCTGAATGAAAATTTCTACATCTATTATATAAGTAAAGCACAATTATAAATAAACGGCTACAGTCAGAACCTAAAATACGTTATCAGGTCCACAGCCTCAGCCAGAACCTAAAAAACGTTATTTGGTTCATTGTCAGCCAGAACCTCAAACATTTTACCAGGTCCGTGGTCAGCCAGAACCTAAAAAAAACGTTATTAGGTCCATTGTCAGCCAGAGCCTAGAACACGTTATCAGGACTGTTGTCAGCCAGAGCCTAAAACACGTTATCAGGTCTGTTGTCAGCCAGAGCCTAAAACACGTTATCAGGTCTGTTGTCAGCCAGAGCCTAAAACACGTTATCAGGACTGTTGTCAGCCAGAGCCTAAAACACGTTATCAGGTCCAGCGAAACAGCATAAGCGAAGACTCACTTTGTCACGATAGGTATTGTATTTCTAAAGGAAAACGCTTTTTCATGTTATGGATTTTGATAACTATTTGAATCAAGGGAATTCGTGAGCATTTTTTTTCCTGCTGATCATTATGTGAATGATACAACTTTCGTCTCGAATGATAAGAATAGTCTATTGCTAAATTTAAATATGTGGGTATAAGCGTGCGCCACCTCTGAAAGGTCGCGTTCGAACATAAAAAGCAATGATATTTAATGGATCAAAAAAAGCAAGCGATGTCCCGTGGTAACTATCTGATAATATCGATAAAGTTCCATCTTATATGAAATATTCCTTCAACATCTTCCGTTACCGTTTGATATCTTTCCTTAGTCGTGCACTTTATGCCTGAAATATGATGGGGCAAAACGTTTTTATACGAGATGGGTGTCTTTAGAGTCGAACACAAACCGTCTCACACACATTGCTTTATGTATACCTGTTTCAAAGAAATATTAGTAATGTAAAATTACTCTTTTCTTTCCCCTGCTAATGTGCACTTTCAAAGAACTGCGATAGAAATAATCTATTTTAAGAAATAATTCAGCAGGATTTCCCAGTTTCTTATCCTCTTCATTTCGGCGCAGCGGTTAAGACAGAGATCAGGTCTGAGATATTAGATAAGGACATAATAATTACCCTATTGCTTGACAAAAATGAATACCTGATGCGGAACTTATTCTTGGATTCTATCTTTGAACGGAATGAACTTCAGCTACATCGTCTTATCATTGGTCAAAACAGAGTTATCAGGCCTAATGATGATATCCAATGCTTACATTAATTCCTAACTCAAGATATTCG
>JAECUM010029024.1:0-10994 GCA_016617855.1 Megalonaias nervosa | reverse complement strand
CGGAGAACGGGCTGAACTAATGTAAACTTCAAAGTGTTGTAATGCCAATATCAAAACCAAGCATTCCTTCTCGATTGTGGAATAATTTATCTGGTGCTTATTTAATTTCTTAGAAAAATAGTACACTGGATGATCAAAAACCGTTTCTATCTTCTTGAATCAATACTGCTCCAACCCCAACATCACTTGCATTAACAGACAGTTTAAATGAGTGACTGAAAGTTGGAGCTGAAAGAACTGGTGCACTCTTAAGTATGTCCTTTAACTTATCAAAAACCTCCTGACATTTTTCTGAACAATGAAACTTGGTTTTCTTGCTCAATAAATTTGTCAGGGGTTCAACAGTTATGGAAATGTTGAAACAAAATACTTCCGATAGTATCCAGCCATACCCAAAAATCGCATCATTTGCTTTTTACTGACAGGCACAGGGAATGCAAAGATAGCCTTGACATTAGCATCTATAGGTTTAACTTGCCCATGTCCCACGATATGTCCTAGGAATGTTACACAAGCACGGTAAAACTCACTTTTGGATAAATTAATTGTCAAACTTGCAAAGAATTTCCGAATTGTCGCTAAATGATCTTTCCATGTGTCGTTGTAAGCATCACAATTATCTGGACCAGATGTAATCACGTTCATTAAAAGTTGAAAAGTACTTAGCGAACCTTCGATCCCAAACGGCATTACTTTATATTGATAAAGTCCATCTGGAATCACGAATGCAGCAGTTTCCTTTGCCCTTTCCGTCAGTGGAATTTGCCAAAATCCTTTCAGAAGGTCAAATTTGTTGACATACTTTGCATTTCCAATTTTATCAATGCAGTCATCGATTCGTAGTAATGGAAATGAATCTGTTTTAGTCACACTGTTCACCTTTCTATAATCAGTGCACATGCGGAAAGTATTATCTGGTTTCGGAACATGAATACATGGTGAACTCCAGTCACGTTTACTCGGCTATATGAAATCATTCTCCAGCAAATACTGAATTTCTTTTGTCAAGCATTCCTGTTTGAGAGGGTTCATCCTGTACGGGTGTTGTTACACAGGTATGGTATTTACAATTTCAACGTCATGGTAGATTTTTGTTTCTTGTAGGAACCTCTGGAAATAAGTGCTCATATTCAAGTAATAACTGTTTAAGTTCATTCCTTTCTTGCTGTTGCAAATGTGAAAGGTTCTGGTCTAGACTATTCATAATTTCTGTATTCCGAAGTTCTGTTACTCCAAAATCAATAGAGTCCGATGGCATTCTTTCGCTTAAATCCTCAGTGGGCGGGACATATACAACTAAATTAATTGCATGTTTTACCTGGCTATCTCTCTCAACATACTCCTTTAACATATTTATGTGGCAAAGTTGTTTTTGTTTCTGCCTCCCAGGAGTATTTTTAATATAATTTAAATCATTTACTTTCTTTTCAACTTTATAAGGACTATAATACTTGGCCTGAAGAGGATTTTGTGGTATAGGCAAGAGAGCCAAAATTCTATCACCAGGCTGAAAACTCCTTTCCTCTGCGTATTTATCATACATTAATTTCATTTTTGACTGAGTAGAGTGCAGATTCGCTCTTGCAACCTCACGAGCCTTTGACAACTTATACTTAAAATTGGAAACATAATCGAGTAGATTGATTTCTGTATCTTAATTAGAAAGAAGCTTCTCTTTTAACAACTTCAGTGCTCCACGCACAGTATGCCCAAAACTAGTTCAAATGGACTGAATCCTAAAGACTCTTGAACTGATACCCTAACAGCAAACAATAGTAAATGAATGCATTCACCCCAATCTTTACCCATATCAAAACAATATGATTGAATCATATTTTTCGAAGTTTGATGAAATCTTTCTAAAGCGCATTGGCTCTCAGGGTGATAGGCAGAAGATTTGAATTGATGGATTCCTAATTCGTACATAACTTGCTGGAATATTACAGACATAAAATTTGACCCTTGATCCGATTGAACAGATCTGGGAAGGCCAAATTGGGTAAAAAAACTTTATCAAAGCTTTTACTATTGTTTTGGTTTTAATATTCCTCAAAGGAATTGCCTCTGGGAATCTTGCGGACGCACACATTAAGCTCAATAAGTATTGGTTACCTGACTTTGTCTTAGGTAAGGGACCAACACAATTTATCATTATTCTGCTAAATGGTTCATCAAATGCAGGTATAGGTTGCAGATGAGCCTTAGATGTCTTCTTATTGGGTTTTCCTACCATTTGACAAGTATGACAAGATCTGCAGTATTTACAAAACATCACTTTTAATTTTGATCAATAGAAGTGATTAAAGATCTTGTGATACGTCCTATTTGTCAATAAATGACTCACCAAATGCGTTTCATGAGCCAGACTAAGAATTTCCTGTCTGTACATTTTCAGAACTACAGTCGATAGTTCAATGACCACTCGTCACAGGAGGTACCTAGGGTTGTCTCCATTTTCTCTTAAGAATCCCATGTTAATGAAATAACAAACAGATACTTCTGTGGCTTCAGTTTCACTAATGGCCCTTTCAAAGAAACAGGAGATCTCAGGATCATTTTCCTGTTCAACGACTAGTGATTGTCGTTTGCCAACCTGATTAGAATAAAGAAAATGAGTAGTTAAAAGAGGATCACTGTGATCAATACCTTTTGATTGATCCAAACAAGGAGTGAAGGTAACTTCATCAAAAGCCTAACCAATATATGTGTCAGCTAAAGAAATATTTACCTGATCAACATCATTCTCAAGAGCTTTCCTTGCCATAGCTCTAGTAATTGCACAAACTGGGTATAAATCAGGGAATTCTTTTTCAATAGGATCGACTTTCTGATACAAACAAGGCTTGATAGTTACAAGTGGATTAACCACAACCTTATCCCCAGCTAGATCATTGCCTAGTAACAAATGAAAGCCCTCAATGGGTAAAAAAGACATTGTTCAGACTATTACGGGTCCTGAGACTAAGTCTGATGACACCTTTACACAATGGTGATGAACATTAACAAAGCCCCACTCTACTTCCTGAATAATAACACTCTCATTAGAGGAAGACTTGTCAGAAAAAGTTAAAAGTACCTGATAATAAAAGACTCTGAGAAGTTCCTGTGTCCCTTAAAATTTTAATAGGGATAGGACTGGCCGAATGACTCACGAGTGATATATAACCCGTCGACATGAATGGTTCATAATTCTCCTTAATAAAATCAGACTGGGGTATATTAGAACCAACAAATGTATTGCTTTCAATACATGACCGTGACCTTGACCTCTTAGAAATAAAAGCATTTGGAATAGGTTTGTCTTGATTCTGATGCTTATTTTTCAATTTGTAGCAATCAGAAGTAACGTGTCGTTTCTTATTGCAAAAGGCACACGTAGGAAGAGATAAGGATTTCTGATCAATCTTATCAGAAACTTGATTTCTCAAAGTTGTGCCAGATTGAAATTTGGAAGGGCTCGTATTAGGCTGAAATATTTATTTTAATAGACAACTGTTGAGTGGAAGACTTACTTACAAAAGAATCTTTATGAGCTAGGGAATACTCATCAGCAGTACGAGCAGCATTTTTTAAGGTTTCGATCTTATGCTCATCAGGATAAGTGTTAACGCCACTATGGACGCAATTCTTGAACTTTTCAAGTAATACGAGTTGCTATAGATTTTCGTAATCTTGTTAAACTTTCTTGGCTAAGCACCACCTATCAAATAACTGCTCTTTTTCTCTTGCAAATTCGATATGAGTTTGTCCAGCTTCTTTTTTATTGTTCCTGAATTTTTGTCGATAGGCCTCAGGGACTAACTCATAACCCTTTAAAATGCATTCCTTAACCAGATCATAGTCATCACGCTGCTGTGATGACAGTGAAGCACAGATGTCTCGGGCTTTGCCAAAATGTGCACTCTGTAATAATAGAGTGCAATGCTCCCATGGCCATTTCGCACTTTCAGCATTTTTTTTTTCAAAATAAGGAGAAGATTTGTCTACTTCTTTTTCTGTAAAAGGGTAAAAAGGGCACTAACCTAATATTCTTAGTAACATCAAAACTTGCTTTTTTATGTAAAATTTTGGGATGTGCTTTTCACTTGCCAGCTCTAATTCTCTTACTCTAAATGGATATTCCCTTTCTTCCTTCTTTCTTTCTCTCTGCAATTCTCTGTCTTCCTTTTCTTTTGCATTTGCATTTGGATTTCTCTCTCTCATTCCTCTTTGTCCAATTGCATTTGCATTTGTTCTTCTTCTTTCTGTAACTGCATTTGTTTCTCTCTCCTCTTTCTCCAATAGCATTTTCCTCTCTCTTTCCGCTTTATCCAAGTCCATTTTTTTTCTCCTTTTTATCTTTCTGAAGTTCAAGCTCTCTTAACTCCAATTCCATCTTATATTTTAATTTTAATTCCTTTACGTTTATGTTAGAGCCTGATACAGACTTACTAATCAAAACCAAAGCACTTTTATCCAAAACATTCTTTTCCACCAAATATTGGATCAAAATAGGGTTTTTTTGTTTGCTTCCTTAAAGAAGCCTTTGACATAAAAAATTATATTCTCTAGCAAGTTAAAGCAGTTCATTTTTTTTTCAAACAGTCTAACTATTCCTGGGTAGGTTTTGAAATAAAGATCTCCACTTTAGATGGCATTGTAAAAAGCTTGCTGATTTCACTACAGATTTCTAAAATGTAAGATAATACTTGGGATTTAAAAAATTCCCAAACTAAGGGAATTTAAATTTCAAAGCTTTCTGAAATATTTTAGCAAAATACGAATCCCAAGGACGAGGGCCCAATTTTCTATTACGAGCATCTGCTCTTAAAATAAGTAACAGAAAAGAGTGGAGACAACAAGTTTTCTAAAATTTGACAATTAATTGATTTGCCTAAAATACAAAGTGAAAAATGAGAAAAAAGAACTTACGGTATTGCGAATTAAATCCAAAAATATTCTAAAAACAACCATTACCTAATGTAAAATAACCTTCTAGAATGATCTAATGAGCCTTGTTTATTAACAACACAATGACCTATACAATTTACTTAGGAACATATATACGCTTTCTTGTTTACCTGAATAATAAATCTGTTAATAAGCTCATACACATAGAGAATAATGAAGCTATTATTAATTGTGTACATAAATGAATTGAAAAATTAAAAATTTCAATCAGGCCAAGCAGAAATGAACTCAGTTTTGGACAAGGTCAAGTCCAGCAAACAATGTTATATTGCAATAACATGTAATGAAATAAAAAAAATAAAACTAACAGACAAACAATTAAATTAAATATACATAACAATTGTATTTATATGACAAATTTCGGAGCCTCATTCGCTTTATTTTCACTTTTGAACAAAATTTAATATTAAACGTCATTCAGACACAATTCCAATAACTAAGTCATTTTAATTTACAATAAGGTTACGCAGAGAATAATTCTTTACCATAATAGCATAGGTTATTAATGTTACTGATAGTCAATAAAAACATTAGAAACAGGTGTTATGAATTCAGTTGTACAAAGACCATGATAACGTGAGAAGCTATGTCAGAAAGATGTTCTGTCGGAGACTACGGTTGACCAATCTGATGAAGAGGAGAGGGTCTTTGATGGAAGTTCACAGCGAACTTTTTCAATCGGATTATCACAGTTAAGATGTTGTGGGACTGCAACGTAATCATTCAGTTTATATTTATAATGACTTTGAATTTTTTGTGATGAAACAACACGCTAGTTTTCAGATGATTTATCTGTATTCTTGCAACCAACGCTTTCAAAAGGGGGAATAGGTTTATAGGGTTGTGTTTCACTAATGACACTCATGCGCAGAGGTGCTCTTTCGTGTTGAGATAGTTTATCAGTTCCTTTCCCTCTTTTAATAACTTTGCATCATTGAGTGTATCAAAGAAGAGTACCTCTGATTACAAGGATACGCGCTGACGGCTGCTAAATAATATTGTCGCAACCAAGAAGAGGTTTAGATACTGATTGTCGCTTAGATTAATGGTTTTCTAGTCAATACCATTTTTAGCCTAACTGCTGCTAAATCAAGCAATCAGTGTAGCGACCTAGATCAGTTTATCAGCATACCATTCTCTCTATGTCCTCATGATCCAAACAACTACATTCTCGCCAAACTTCAACATGCACACCAAACACTGTATCTACTCACCATCCAGACGATTACATACTCACCATCCAGACGATTACATACTCACCATCCAGACGATTACATACTCATTAAGCCTCTACATGCACACCAATCACTACTACTTACTGTCCATCCAGACTACCACATACTCACCATCCAGACTATTACATACTCACCATCCAGACTACTACATACTCACCATCCAGACGACTACATACTCATCATCCAGATTACTACATACTAACCATCCAGACTATTACATACTCACCAAGCTTCAACATGCACGCCAATCACTACCACATACTGTCCCTACATACTCACCATCCAGACGACTACATACTCACCATCCAGATTACTACATACTAACCATCCAGACTATTACATACCCACCAACCTTCAACATGCACGCCAATCACTACTACATACTGCCCATCCAGACTGCTACATACGCACCATCCAAACTACTACATACTCACCAATCTTCAGCATGCACACCAACCAACCTATCTAGCTATCATACAACCACCAGTGTATTGATCTATGTGCATACATAACCACTCCAGTTCCACATAAAGCATATTCCTTGTCAAAATGCAATTCGCTAAAAGCCTTGTGTCACCTATCTGAAAAATAATCGCTGATCTGTTTGACTTAAATTTAATTTCGTCACCGAGTATCCATAAGTAAGATATCATCATCTCCTTGAAACATCCCTTAAAAGTAGTTTGACTCTTCGTCTGAAATAATATATGGACACGTACAGAGACTCTTAACGTCAACAACAGAACTGTAATAAAAGCATGCAACTTACACACTATAGTAATCAGGGAAGGGATTTGGGCTTCGGCCGAGCCTCTTGCTTTTCCATTAAAAAACAGTTTCCATTACAGTATAAAAAACTGAGATATATAGGAATTTTAATGAAATCGAAACACATTTTAAACTCGATTACTTAAAAAGGAATCCTGCATCTGCCAGAGTATAACGGCATATTTGGATTGGAGGTTAAATATCTAAAGAAGGTTGATATTTTAATTCTTTTAAAAGCCTTTTCCGAAATGTCAGCATGTTGAGAGATTTTACGACGGTACGTAGTTTGTATCCTCTCGTTCCAAGTACATTCTTCTTCGAAAAAGGTCGTCGTAGAAAAGTGCTGATTTGGCATGTAGTTTTAGTGGCCTGTCGTCAAGTTTACGTATGTCACACAAGACTGATAGTTGTCCAGTCGAGAGTGACTCTAAGTTTAAAAATATGTTATGATTTAGGAGCTGCTGGATAAAAAAAAATGCAACAATCTAGCATGTTGGATTTGATCTATGTGAGCTTTGTCTTCCTGGTCACTCAATGAGACACAGTTTGAATAGATATGACGTTCGCAGAGACACAACTGATGGTGCCAATTGAAGAACATTGTTTATAGCCAGCAAAGCTTGTGTGTCAAAAGCCATTTGCCAACTTTACTTTAAAACCGTCTACTCCGAAGGC
This sequence comes from Megalonaias nervosa, assembly GCA_016617855.1. Lineage (NCBI taxonomy): Eukaryota > Metazoa > Mollusca > Bivalvia > Unionida > Unionidae > Megalonaias > Megalonaias nervosa. The sequence goes on along the minus strand of JAECUM010029024.1, from coordinate 3,366 downwards.
GCATGCTCATTGTTCACCCAGCTTCAGCGCCTCTACTTGACCGTGGTGTAAAATACATAATCTTCACAAATTTACTTGTGTATAGCAAAACATTTATTTTTTTTATAGAAATTCGTTATTATTTTGCGCGTGACAATTCTTACTTTCTTTCTCCAAACATTTAAATTATGCCTGTATGTAAAATCAACATCCCTTAAAATAATATCAGTTATTAAACCAGCAAACTTTTAAGGTCTCCTGCGTGCCATAAAGTAGTTTACACCACAAAACATATCTGCCAAGGACATTTTCTCATCATAGAATATGCTTTTTAGACTTTCGATTTCATTGCTTAACCTTCAGTGCATACAGTCTTGTACAAAATGGATCATTGTATGTTAAAATTCCATTTTTATCAGGACTGTTAGTTTTGAAACTAGCAAAGACGCAGTCGTCAGATAACCCTATTTGTTTTTACATGCCACATGATCCAATGTTTGTATCTGCAAGCAATGAAGATTTAGTTGCGGTTGTATAATTAAAACAGAAAAAATATTGGGATAAATATAGTTATTGTTACGAAATCATACTAAGGATTGCAAGATGGAAGTAGTTAAATTGAAACAATTGACATGGTGGAAGTAGTTAAATTGAAACAGTAGAAAAAACGAGACTTGACGTGATGGGCCCAGACGTTTTGGGAGCAAATGAAAGGGAATGTACAATTACTACCGTGTTACCTCAATAATTTCCCGTTTATAGTTTAAGCAGGAAATGAAACTACCAAGCAGTGATTAAGTTTGTGAGCTTTCCCATATAAAAGTCAAGTCATCAGTCACCCCAGACGAGCGGGAACGTTCTTGCGGGACAAATATTTTCTTTAGAGAAACAACATGGATAAGATTGAATTGGCGCCGTGACATATAATTTCGTATTTGAGATTCTCTATCGCATCGATTTTAATGTTATTTGAAATACGTTGCGTATTTAACAAAAAGAGTTTAAATTGATCTAGGATATAGCTTTCTGTTGCAATTAATTCTAAAGACTAGAGGATGATTGAACGCATACCTTTGAGGCGACGAACTCCAATGCTGTCATTTTCATTTATCAGTGCTTTCCTCCGGTTTTTGAATCATAAGAAAATCCATATAATGAGAGAGAGAGAGAGAGAGAGAGAGAGAGAGAGAGAGAGAGAGAGAGAGGCTTTGACACTGAAAATGAATGTGTTTGTATTTAGATCTACGAATTACTTTTAGAAGAGCTAATTATTCCGAACCACGTGACAAAATCGACATGGTGTGTGTGTGTGTGTGTGTGTGTGTGTGTGTGTGTGTGTGTGTGTGTGTTAGAGAGAGAGAAAAGAGAGAGGAGAGAGAGAGATTTGGATTTTTAACGTAGCTTTAACACTTTTTCAGTCATATCGCTACGATGTCTGCAGTGTGGCAGTTTGTAGTGATATCTAGCACTGGGGCATCATGTAGCAGACATGTAGCATTATGTCCCACCCAGTCACATTATCCTGATACCAGGATGACCTGTCCTAACGCTAACTTCTTAATGCTGAGCGCCAAGCGAGGCTGCTAGAACCAATTGTATAAGTCCCTGGTATGATTCGGCCGTGGCTCGAACCCGCGATCTCGCGTATCCGAGGCGGATTATATAACCACTTAGGCCACCGGAGTGGTCCACAGTCGACGTGGTCTGTGCGGGTGGGAGCATGTGGGTTGTTTAGTTAGCAATATGATAAAAACTATAGTCTAAAAAGACAAGATTAATATATACAATAACATATATTCCGGAATTATCTGGGTAAAAACATGCCCAGAAATATGTAATTTATTTACCCTAAAAATGCACATTAAATTAAACAGATAAAATGAAAATGAAACGTTTCCGCTCCCTTTGAAGATGCAAGGTCTTGAGGATACACGATTCTCAAGTCATCTCCAACGAAATTACTTTTGTTTCATTTTCGTGTGACCTTGAAATATTGCATACTTAATGTATTGAAAATAGTAGTAACGACCAAGAATAGTCTCTGGGATGTAATAATGGAGAATGCTTTTAGAAGACAATATTGGTTGAAGGACCACTAGACCGTATGCATGAATATACTGTGATAGATTAAAGATACTTGACGATTAAAGTCAAAGATTACCCTCTGCATACTGAACAGTTTTTTTTTAGAGATGATTACTAGGCCGATTGAACTTTTTGTTCAAATATATATTAACAAGGATATGGTTGCCACATCGTTGAACTCAAACAGTAATGAATTCACATGTAATTAAGGATGTTGTTGGTCATCGCCATTTTAAATACTTGTAGTAATTATTTCGGTTTAGTATAGTAACATAATACGTTGAACAAAGTGCAATGTTGACAATCTTTATTTTAAACTAATGAAACTTGAACATATCCTTATGTAGGTGTTACAAATTATGACTTGGAGTTCTGCATACCGACTAACGCATACTATTAAACATACAGGACATATCGGAATATTCAATATAATGGACGACTTTGTTACTCTTTTCTCAATCATGGTCTAGTGTAAAGGAACACGCCATGTTCAGCACATACTCAGCTCAACACTACTCTTATTTTAGAAAAACATAGGGAGATTGAGATTTGTACACATTTTCTAATTGCTATTTCTGAGAATGACTGACATCTTTGCTCCATGTGTCCAGCTAATGATGTAGTGTGCCCTGGAAATGGTAGGTTTGAGATGTTTATTAGAGTATGCGCCGTTGATGACCAACAATTTTCAAAGGTAATTCTGCAAAAATAAAAATAACGATGTTTGAGGGGATATTATTATCCTTTTCACACCAATTACACTGGAAATGTAACGATACATAGTATTTCTTTGTACCACTTAAATTTCATACGCGCCCTCACCCCCTTTCTGCCCCACCAAAGTTCACCCTGTATCTTCATTTCTACCAAGTAAATTTGATTCACTTTAAGCGAGTTACGATAGCAATTTAGTATTAAAAGCCTTTCATTTTCATGGACGTCAGTAGAACCAGAATCAGCTGCAGTTCAACAGGATATTTTTACATTACGTTTTTATTCCCTAACTTTCGGTTGTATTATTTTGTTTTCTTCTCATCCGCCATAACACTCGTCTAAATTATCGACGTTTCGTTTCCACTTTCACATACAAGCATACTACTGACGTGTTTTAATGTCTCCAGCCAAGATTCGGTGTTCGTATTACGCTCTTTTAGGAAAGTTGTTTTTAATTCAGCTTATTCAATTGTTGCGAGGGTAAAGTTTGTGTTAAAAAGAAATATAAATCCAATCATAAGCATGTATTTTGCTTCAATGTAGTTATATATATGTTGTATTGGTGTTTTGGATTTTGTATATGATGAT
>JAECUM010029022.1:0-31363 GCA_016617855.1 Megalonaias nervosa | reverse complement strand
AGCCGGATCTAGTCTGACTCATGAGGTGTTTACTATGTTTCGCACAGTAAATCGAAATTATGTATTAGGCACGCACTTCTATCATAATTGAAAGTTCGCTCTGACTGGTGTAATTGAACCCAAGAAAACAAACAACGCCAATCAAGAAATCAGTTTCATTCCAGCTATGGGCAGTTGAATAGGTTTACTGGAATATGTAAACGATAAGATGCATTTGGAAAAAAGTCTTGTATTGCTATTATTTGCATTATAAGATGGAACAAAGGCCGTTTTTGAAGCATATTCTGACATAATTTTACCTATTATTGGGATATTGAGGCAAAAGGAATGAAAATGTAGATACAATGCAACCTTGATGCGAAAAGTGGTCATCTCTAAAGCAAAAGCGTGTATTGGAAAAATAATGTTGGTCTAAACATTAATATGATGCAAGCTGAACGTACTGTATGAAAGATTCGTTGGGCAATGCTTTGTGAGGACTCCAAAATAGTGTCTTACGTAGCAAATAAATTGATAAATTGTGATGTGCGCAATGAGCGGTATTTGGCATGAATTGATGATTTCATGGCTTCTTTAGGTCTCTTTTCTATTATTTAACAGGTGTTTGTTTTCCAATAGTAATGATGTAATGTACCAAAACAAATTGGTACTTTCTCATGTAAATTGTATTTATTTATTGTAGAGTTTAGGTTCTCTCTGCTTTACAGCAATTTGAAACAGAATATGCGATACAAGAGAGAGAGAGAGAGATAGAGAGAGAGAGAGAGAGAGAGAGAGAGAGAGAGAGAGAGAAGGGGGGGGGGGCTCTGCAAAGAAATACAATGGCTTAACTCGGCTTCATTAATTATTGTAAATATATACGATTGAATTAATTTTATGAAATCTTAGAAGAGAAATAAAGTTTTTAAGTCAGAAAATACTGGATCAGCACTGTCTTTTTGGTGACTGAATTCACCGCATGCTGTAAGTACGTTGTAAGATTAAATCACATTGTTTCCACTTTTTAAATAACCATGGCTAGAAATAACATCCACCCTAGGGACAAAGAAACCCGAGTACATTTTCGTGCATATATAATGCATTGACAGTAAGTCCTCACAAGATGTGGAAAACGAACTCTTTTTATACTGCAAATGAGCAAACTGAAACAGAATATAAGATACACGAGTGAGCGGCCTCTGCAAGGAAATACAAAGGCTTAACTCGGATTCATTAATTTTCTAAATAAAGAAGATTGAATTAATGTTTATGAAATCTTAGCAGCGAAATACAGTTTTCAAGTCAGAAAATACTGGATGTGCACTGTTTAGTAATTGAATTCTCTGAATGTTATAAGTACGTTTTAAGATTAAGTCATCATATTATAAACATGCAAGGTTTTATTATTTCGTCATTTTGCTTTCTTTATCAGTTATATTATTGAAGTGCACTTTATAGCAATTTCCTTATCGTGCAAAATAATTCAAAAAAAGCTCTTCTGAAGAGGAAACACAGAACATTTACATTGAAGTAGTTTGTTTGTTGAAGGCATCCCGTTAAGGATACTTAGAAGAATCCATCTTTCGAAGAAAATTTGAAATCTGATACAGAACAGCAAATGTCGTCATCGTCAAGAATAGCATAGGAATAACTAATAGAACTAAGATGATCATGACAACGAAAATATAACAGCATATTTCGCTCTATTGAAATCCATTTTAATCCTTATATCATTCTTGAGTAGTATTGATTCAGAAGTGGAACATACGTATCTCGCGTGAGTCTAGTCAAAGCTACGATGTATTTCCGGTTCGACAACTCACGTCGAATGGTCATGGCGTAGAAACGCTTTGCCTGCTCCTTTCAGTCTGCCTAAGGATGCCTCTAGGGCCTCTTTATTTCCTGCAGACTAGTTGGTCACGAACCTTTGATCCCTCACTGCGAGGGGACCAATACCATCCTCCGAACCAAAGTCAACATCGACTGCAGTGTACGGGTTACACGAAACCCGGCTGAGTTATACGACTCACCTGGAAACACCTAAAATATAATGGTTGAGTAGTGTGGGACATGAGAAAAGGTTAAGTACTAACACAATAATATACATTATGGATGCATTGGAATAGTTCATGAAAACTACTGTACGAGATTATTGTTATAATAGCAACGTTCGTACATGAAACTGTGTCCGACAAGAATGATCTCACTGGATTGTAAGAACTCGAAAACTACTCGTCATTCAATGTATGCACCATTTGATTATATTCAAATCGTCTGTTCAGGTTTTAAAAACTACTAATTTGAATAGACGATATTCTATAGAATAACATGGCATTACGTGCCATGGGTCTGACATTCTAGAAACTTCAGAATAAATTCACAACATTTCAATATATAAAAAATAGATCACATAAACCGGATAGCAGGAAATAATACGGATTTACATTTCACATGCCTTTAAAGATTACGATTGCTTCAGTAAAGTGGATAGATTCATGACAAAACTGATCCGTATTGTGATTGTACAGAGAGAATTTAGGGCTATAAATGAAATCTTCAGTCAGAGGAATAGAGGTAACTGGGGTTCGCACTACAAGCACTTTGTGCATGCGGGAGTGGGTAACGGGAATTTAGATTCTGAAATAACACGGCTAAAACTAACGACCACCCTCGGTTAACACTGCACGTGACAACAAAACCCAAGTATATTTTCCTGCATATATAATGCATTGACAGTAACTCCACACAAGATGTGGAAAATTGATGCGTTGTATGCTGCAAATAAGCAGAATCATTCGCATACGTACATTTAAAACTGAATTAGAGCACCTGAAAGATAACATGGACTTTGTGATGAATTTATTAAGCTCTTTAATCAAGTTTTCTTGTGGTCATTGAGTCCTTAAAAAGGTATTGGGCGTATTATCGGAACTCGACGGATATTGAAAGCTTGAGAGAGGAGTCACTGACATCTAGCCTCATAGTCTGAACTAAAAGCACAAGTAATATCAAATTAGCGGAATAACAAACGCGTCCCTTCTCTGATCTAATTGGGATACATAATGCAAGATTGGGTGCGATAATCATTGGTTCGATATTTCCGATGCATCGAAAGTCGTACACATGCTCTGGTGAACGTGCATCACGATACAAATTCAAACTATCAATGCAGGACGATGGTAAAAGCAAATATGAAATAAACAATATAAACTCTTTGAAAGTATGCTGTTCCTTCCCATCTTTCTTCCCTGTCGAATGAAGTCAACAATATGGCTGCTTGTCATTCTTAACACATCTACCTAGTAACTCAGACGTACTCTCTTCTTCAATGATGCTTTTAAATGAATTTCTCTCTATCATGAGATAGCAGTTATTAATTCTCCAAAGATGTGTTGGTGTTTCTTTTAGGTACATCGTTTTGAATGATTGCGGTAAATTATGAGGATTCAAGGATTTTCTTTGGCTGAGAATTATTTACGCCTCATATGCCAGACCACACAATTTGGCACCAACAGAACTCCACTAAATTGATTTTGAAACGTGTTATTTTTTAAATCATCCCAGTACATTTGATCCAAGGAAAGAGGAAAATAACATATGTGTTCAAGCCGGATCTAGTCTGACTCGTGAGGTGTTTTAAAGCTTAATATTTGGGGGGGGGGGGGCGTGCTTGTATCATAATAGAAAGTTTGGCCTGATTTGTATAAGTGAACGTAAGGAAGCAAACACCGCCATCAATAAATCAGCTTCATTCCATCCTAAATCAAATGAATACATTTACGGGATTTTGTAAACGATATGATGCAGTTTGAAAAAAAAAATGTTTGTGTTGCTATTATTTAAATTAAAAGATGTAAGAATGGCTGTTTTGAGGCATATTCTGACAATTTTATTTGTTATGTGCGTATAATTTCACTAATTTCTACGATATTGAGGCACGAAGAATATCCGAACGTTGATACCGTTTGACCATGACGTGAAGATTGATCACCTTCAAAACGAAAGGGTTTATTGGAAAATAATGTTGGTGTAAATATTATTATAGTGGGAGGCGAACGTACTGTATGAAAGATTCATTGGGCCATGCATTGTGAGGACTCCAAAATTATGCCATTTTTTGGAGTGCGCTATAAGAGGTATTGGACATGCGTTGATGAACGCATGGCTCGTTAGGAGACTGATTTCTATTACATAAGAGATATTTCCAATAGTGGTGAGGTAATGTACAAAACAAAACATTGCTTTCTCATGTAATTTTTTTATTGACTATTTAGGATCTATCTGTTTAACAGCAAATCGAAACCTACTATAAGATACTCGAGAGATTCTCCTGAAATGATATACAATGGCTTATGTCAAATTCATTGACTTGTCTAAATAGATACGAATCTAGTAGTATTCATGAATTCTCAGAAGAGAAGTACAGTTTTCAAGTCATATAATACGGCATGTGCACTGTTTAGTGATCAAATTATCTTCCTGCTAATCAATATGTTGTGTCACATCGCTTCCATTCTAATTTTAACGTGCCAGGTTTATTATTTTGTATTTTTCTTCTATATTCATTTCATTGCTTGAATGAGGTGCACTTTATAGCAATTTCCTTTTAAAGCAAAATAATTAAATATAAACCGTCTAAAGCGGCAGGACACAACATTTAGATCGAGTAGTTTATAGGTTTGCGTTTTATGGCATCCTGCTCAACGTCCTAAGAAGGATCAGTTATATTACTGAAGTGCACTTTATAGCAATTTCCTTATCGTGCAAAATAATTCATAAAAAGCTCTTCTGAAGAGGAAACACAGAAGATTTACATTGAAGTAGTTTGTTTGTTGAAGGCATCCCGTTAAGGATACTTAGAAGAATCCATCTTTCGAAGAAAATTTGAAATCTGATACAGAACAGCAAATGTCGTCATCGTCAAAAATAGCATAGGAATAACTAATAGAACTAAGATGATCATGACAACGAAAATATAACAGCATATTTCGCTCTATTGAAATCCATTTTAATCCTTATATCATTCTTGAGTAGTATTGATTCAGAAGTGGAACATACGTATCTCGCGTGAGTCTAGTCAACGATACGATGTATTTCTGTTCGACAACTCACGTCGAATGGTCATGGCGTAGAAACGCTTTGCCTGCTCCTTTCAGTCTGCCTAAGGATGCCTCTAGGGCCTCTTTATTTCCTGCAGACTAGTTGGTCACGAACCTTTGATCCCTCACTGCGAGGGGACCAATACCGTCCTCCGAACCAAAGTCAACATCGACTGCAGTATACGGGTTACACGAAACCCGGCTGAGTTATACGACTCACCTGGAAACACCTAAAATTATAATGATTGAGTAGTGTGGGACATGAGAAAAGGTTAAGTACTAACACAATAATATACATTATGGATGCATTGGAATAGTTCATGAAAACTACTGTACGAGATTATTGTTATAATAGCAACGTTCGTACATGAAACTGTGTCCGACAAGAATGATCTCACTGGATTGTAAGAACTCGAAAACTACTCGTCATTCAATGTATGCACCATTTGATTATATTCAAATCGTCTGTTCAGGTTTTAAAAACTACTAATTTGAATAGACGATATTCTATAGAATAACATGGCATTACGTGCCATGGGTCTGACATTCTAGAAACTTCAGAATAAATTCACAACATTTCAATATATAAAAAATAGATCACATAAACCGGATAGCAGGAAATAATACGGATTTACATTTCACATGCCTTTAAAGATTACGATTGCTTCAGTAAAGTGGATAGATTCATGACAAAACTGATCCGTATTGTGATTGTACAGAGAGAATTTAGGGCTATAAATGAAATCTTCAGTCAGAGGAATAGAGGTAACTGGGGTTCGCACTACAAGCACTTTGTGCATGCGGGAGTGGGTAACGGGAATTTAGATTCTGAAATAACACGGCTAAAACTAACGACCACCCTCGGTTAACACTGCACGTGACAACAAAACCCAAGTATATTTTCCTGCATATATAATGCATTGACAGTAACTCCACACAAGATGTGGAAAATTGATGCGTTGTATGCTGCAAATAAGCAGAATCATTCGCATACGTACATTTAAAACTGAATTAGAGCACCTGAAAGATAACATGGACTTTGTGATGAATTTATTAAGCTCTTTAATCAAGTTTTCTTGTGGTCATTGAGTCCTTAAAAAGGTATTGGGCGTATTATCGGAACTCGACGGATATTGAAAGCTTGAGAGAGGAGTCACTGACATCTAGCCTCATAGTCTGAACTAAAAGCACAAGTAATATCAAATTAGCGGAATAACAAACGCGTCCCTTCTCTGATCTAATTGGGATACATAATGCAAGATTGGGTGCGATAATCATTGGTTCGATATTTCCGATGCATCGAAAGTCGTACACATGCTCTGGTGAACGTGCATCACGATACAAATTCAAACTATCAATGCAGGACGATGGTAAAAGCAAATATGAAATAAACAATATAAACTCTTTGAAAGTATGCTGTTCCTTCCCATCTTTCTTCCCTGTCGAATGAAGTCAACAATATGGCTGCTTGTCATTCTTAATACATCTACCTAGTAACTCAGACGTACTCTCTTCTTCAATGATGCTTTTAAATGAATTTCTCTCTATCATGAGATAGCAGTTATTAATTCTCCAAAGATGTGTTGGTGTTTCTTTTAGGTACATCGCTTTGAATGATTGCGGTAAATTATGAGAATTATTTACGCCTCATATGCCAGACCACACAATTTGGCACCAACAGAACTCCACTAAATTGATTCTGAAACGTGTTATTTTTTAAATCATCCCAGTACATTAGCAGGAAGATAATTTGATCACTAAACAGTGCACATGCCGTATTATATAACTTGAAAACTACTTCTCTTCTAAGAATTCATGAATACTACTAGATTCGTATCTATTTAGACAAGTCAATGAATTTGACTTAAGCCATTGCTAATCAGGATGTTGTGTCACATCGCTTCCATTCTAATTTTAACGTGCCAGTTTTATTAATTCGTATTTTTCTTCTGTATTCATTTCATTGCTTGAATGAGGTGCACTTTATAGCAATTTCCTTTTAAAGCAAACTAATTAAATATAAACCGTCTAAAGCGGCAGGACACAACATTTAGATCGAGTAGTTTATAGGTTTGCGTTTTATGGCATCCTGCTCAACATCCTAAGAAGGATCCGCCTCTTGGAATGTATTATGGAGACAATTTGAATATTGTTACAGTACAGCAAATCTCGTAAAGGAGTGTCAGATCGAAAGTTTTGGCCTTTTTACTACACTGAGTCCTGACTCAATGCCGTAGCCTGTATTCCCCATTATTTGGCAAGCAAGCGAAATACAGACATGCACAAACCTTGGATGATTAATTCACGAATGTAGTCCAAAAATATATACATTCTTTAGGCTGTATACGGCTACAAGACAGCTAGCATTGCTGAATCGATCGACACTTTCTAGGGTATTTGTTGTGTGATTTCATCATCCACAACTGCGGCAGCTTGTATCAAAACGGTTGAAAGTACTCGAATTTTATTGTTTGCAAATCTACAACCGACCTATTTCTTATTTGTGTTCGGGTCGGTTATTTTATATTTCCATTTACTGCCTAAAATTCAGCCATGTTAATAGTTTTATCTTTGATAGCCACCGAACACAATTTACTAATCGTTTTGTGTCTGCTTTTTGCCACTGCAAGCAGCTCTGAATAGACACTTATTCGAGAATGTAATCGTATCGAAATTAATTTGCTAGTGCCGCCAGAGACACCTGTTACTATTAATATACCCCCGAGAATAATTCCGATTGGTTCACCTACGATGGTTTCCGTGGCCGTGATTCCACCCACACCAAGACCAACAGTTGCTGCTGCAACAAGAGCACAAATAGCACCTCCAACGAAACACGCGCGATTGGTAGTGCAAGCCAATACAAATGATGTTGAGGTATCACCATATATGCCACCCACTGAATGCCAGGCCCTGTTGTCGAATCCAGGTTGACAATACCGGCTTCACTTGTGCCCGGCACCATCGATGCAAGTTCATTTCGCATAAAGACACCACGAAAATGTTTCATTTTGCTAGCGTGAGTAAATCAAGATTGGTCAATGGACGGGTCAACGGCGTGATCTTCTGTGACCGTTTAATGGAAGACCTCTGCCAGATGGTATTCGACAACTGGTTCCTGATAATCGATGGCCTCTTCCTTTTTTATGCGTCTACAAGAGGCTCCGTCCCCAGCAGCCTTTGTCAGAGCTATTACTGATGCAGTTCTGACAGCTCCTAACGACGAAGCTTTTTTAACCGCTGTAGCCGCTGCTGCTAGCAAATCTCGTATCGCTGCAAGGAATGGATATATTCCACCGGTCTTTTGCATTTGTGTCACCTCTGAACCGGATAATATTAATGTCACTGAGGTATTGTTTTGTTTGGCTGCAATAAGATGAGCGAGTTGCGTTTGGGTCAACCACACTCGAACATTTCCAGTTAATTTTGCCGCAGAAAGTTTCAGTGTGACCCCAAAATTGTTTCTTTACAGCGTTTTTAATTTTCGCAAATTGATTGTCACCAAGGCCAACCTTCACTTCGTGAAAGGACATTATTTAAATACTTAACACGTTTAATTATGTATTTTATGTATTTCCACAGGTTCATCAAGGACCCTCATTCGGCCATTAGCGCCCTCCAAGAACAGAGTCTTGTCAAAATGTATCACAGCATAAAATCTGTAATTAGCACTAGCAGCACCTACCCGTCCATGAAATTACATGTCGACAACGGACTGTCTGTACAACTCTAGTTGTTCCAATGAAAAGTAGTAAATCGGCTACAGTGTCATAAATGTCATGATGGGACATCTGCAAACCAGTGTCAGTATTTTGGTGCCGATCCATGTACGACCACAGATCGGGATATACACGTGCGATATGATTGGTTTCAAAAGTTAAGCCCAATTTTTTTCGGAAGGTTCTTGATTGGCGTTTCACCATAACGACACCTCATTCACTTCTAAGTCGTCAAATATCATTTTGCTCTAAGTTTGCTGATTGTCTCCATTTGTAAGTTGAAACGCCACAGACACAGGTTTTTGGTGCTGTAAGGTCATGTTGGGTACTTATTTGCCAAGTAAATTGTCTTGCAGTAACATTTGGTGGGGTGTACGTCTGTGGGATGTGCGAGAAACGATACTGTTGAAGCGGTTCCAGATTGCTGTGATTCTGTAGTCAGTGAAGGAGATAACACAGGAATCCGAAAAGGTAATGCTTCTAATACAACTCTACTACCAGCAGCGGCTGCAGCGCGCCAAACTGCATCGTTCGAGATGTTCTCACGTGTTAATGTGACTTTACGTTTTGACCCAAAAATAACCTACAAAACCCAATTATGTGACTGAGAAGAATTGCACATGAAAATCGTAATGAGCCTCCACGAAGTTGACCTCAGTGCTGAGCAAATCAGCCATTAAAAGTGTCGTTCGGGCCAAAAACTACACTTGTACATCTGCATCATTAGCATCGCTAATTTGTTGCTTAGATCGCCTAACTGAGTACGGTTGAGAATCTACGTTATCTGTTGTATCCTTAATATAACAAATCCTTAATAAAAATCATAGTTGGACCAGTTGTCCTCGCTTAATCATCGCTGTATCTGGCAAGTCCAATAATCGTAGTGGCAACATCAACGTTGCCAAGAATTTGATTCTATTTTCTTTCCATCGATGGAATAGCGTGCACTGTTGAACTTTGCCATGATTCCGTTGTTAACAAATCCAATTGTGGTATTGGCAGGATAATCGGAACCGGTAACGTCGTTCTGTACAAGTTTTACCTCAACTTCCAAGAATGCCTCACATTGAAAGAAAAACATAGACGTGTCCAGCACTTGCAATTCTATTATTAACTGATTGGAATCTGTGGCCGGGTATGAGTAATACTGAAGATCTCTTTTACTACGATCCACTAACATAGGAGCACCAGTGTCAAATGCAAGATCAGATATATCTTTTAACTGAGCCATTGTTTATACATTATTGACTAAATCTAATACCTTTGCGTGACAGCTTTAGTGGCTTTACCATTTACGTCCTAAGCCGTAATCCACTCCGAATTGCCAGATCTGCAATCACTGAATCTAATAATAGTTGTGAAGCAACTTCATTAATAATTTTACCAACCGCGATCCGGCATTGTCTCTGTTGACGGCAGTGTAATCTGAACCTTACTAATCACGGCAGTCAATCTTGAAGTACTTGATCCGCCTGCGATCCCAGTTGTTTCATCCGATCCACAGCAGCAAATTTGATACTATCAACAACTCGCTTTGCAGAGTGCTTAGCGATTGGTGCAGCGTGCAAGTTCAAAGCCCCGAGCACCTTTCGTGCGCATGTAAGCCATTCACGAACAACATCACCGAGGCCAGTTCCGTAATATGTTGCGTAAACAGGTTTTTTCGCGTTAACAACGCGCACGGATCTTACATGTTCACGTATAATTGTCATTATTATATTACATGTCAGGTCGATCTCCAATGTACAGTTGTACTGTCAATGTTTAATTACGCAGATCGACAATGAGCCCGTCTTGATCCACAAGTGTAATACGAATATGTGCAACCCAATTATTATGACATAGAAGATATACAGGTGCAGCGGGCGTAATGGATATCAAATCACCTGGTTCCTCCGTTGGTAAAAATCCAAACAGAGTATAACCTTGAACAACTGCGCCTGTCGTTTTAGACCTGCTTTCATCACTACTACTGACAGTCAAAAGTTAAACTGATCTGTGTCGTTGAAGTAACTTTAACGATGTCAGACGCAATATGACATCCCACACGTAAACATTTATTATCGTCTGAATTTTGTCTGGCCAACTTAAAACTGATCTTGTTGATGAGCTTCTATTGCAATGATAGAAGTGAGTGTAGGCTCATTGGCACGTATAGAAATTATAGAGTCGTTGCCGGTCACCAGTGTGATTCGTCGTCGAATGTCTTCATTGATCGATTCCAAGTAGTACGCGTCGGCAAGAAGTGCAATATTTTTCCAGGTGGCGCCGGTGTCTGCTAAAATCATGAATTAGTTATTCGCGGGCAGACAACCAAACGGTTGTGATCGAGCATTCGGCCACCTGTAATAAACTCGCAGCGACGCAAGTACGCTCTTAAGTGTGTGTGATTTCCCAGCGGTAACAGGTGCAGAAAAGTCACAGCTAATTCTGGTTTCGTTGATTAGATTGTGATCATCAAGGTAATACTTTCTGCTGCATTTACAACAACCTGTTGAATTCCAACATATATTTCACGTACCACACGCACCGTCTAAATCATTACAAAACTTATCATTAGTGTCGTAGAAATATACATCACTGTTATCTACAACAAGTTCATGCATCAGAGCGTGATATGTTTTCTGTCCATTATGTCAATGGTGATCAGTTGCTGGCTAATCGATGTGGCTAATAATTTCTGGCGCGTTGTTGCCCGAACGAATTGATCCCACAAGTGTTTCCAATCGATCAGCGAGATCGTTAGGGTTGCGCAATCCGCCAAAGCTTTCTCCTTTTGTTTTACTTTCTCTTTAATCGTTTTAGACACTACATCTTGAGATTCGCCTGTGGGTGTATATATATGTTTGTTTCTGATGGGAACAGATATGCTACCTCAGCAGGTACATATATCGTTTTCGAGTTTTCTACCATGGTATACTTTTTATCTTTTGGTTCTTTTAACATTGATTTTTATTCAGTTTTTTTTTTTCTTGTGGAAGATGCATAAGCGCCTCTTCAAAATCTTCTTCCATCTCCACTGGCAAACGCGTAATAGTCGCTGCAGTCGCATCTGTTGCTTCTTTGATAGCATTGGTGCGTCTAGATTTTACGAACTGGACCAGGTGTTTCATTTGTTCCCGTTAGCGCTGTTGTTGCGTTTTTAATACTTTCAGCACGTTCGTTAATTTGTTTGTGGGTTTAACTGACGGTGCAAATATTTGTTCAAAGGCCACTGTAAAGTCTTCTCGTACATTCTGTTTCGACTGTAACATATCTTTAACAGATTTCAACACCTGCAATAACATTACGAATCAATTCCTGGTGTTCACGAGAGGCTTTCATCGTTGCTTCTCATACTCTTCTATGACATTACTGGCAGACACGCGTCCGAGTCCGGGCCCGCACATTATCTGCACCTGCAAGTTCCAGTTAAATCAATAAAGAAAACTATACTGGTCATTCGTTATCCGTGCAAACATGTCACGAAGTTCATCCCGCGTGTGGTCGGCACCACACCAGGTCAAGTGAATATTTCCAGGACAATGCGCGTCATTGCCACGAAACATGTTGCAGTTGGCACAAATAACGTTAGACACATGTGCATATCGTGGAGTCAAATAGATGACATCGGTGTTTTTGTGTCGACCTCGTAAAAATATTGTGCGGGATTGATTTGGTACGCAAGCGTACATTATATCGTCGTACACTGAAAGATTGTTTTTCGTTTGCAACCAAATCGATAATGGTAGGTGCTTCATCGGTGGTGGAAAAGAAATGATGGTGGACGATGACGCTCCGTCTCATAGCGCTTGTGAAAAAAATTAAAACAACATAACTCTGCTGGTCATCCGCTGATGGCACAATCACGTATAATCTATCCCACTTCAGCCATTGCAAAAAAATATTCAGCAACAGTTTAGATTTTCTTGATCCAGCAGAACCCATGATCAATGCATAAACTGAGTTTGGAAATACGGTTCCATCACCATGCTTCTATCGTTTAGGTGTTGCTTACGAGGAGAACTAAAAGTATCTGCGAATTTCCTTTATCGTGATGCCTTTGAATAATACAGTATATAATTCGATCATGTCTTCATATTATGTACGATGTCGCATAAAAACTCGTACCGCAAATCCATCTAGAGTTAAAACACGTAATGAACAAGCAGCGATTACTGGAACTTGTGTTCGATGTGGATCAAAGAAGTTCACGTTTATAGACATTCTAGGTTTGATGGTGGCCGTGCACGCGCAGGTCCAAGTGTAAAAGAAAAGTCAACGGTAATATCGTTGCTGCTTTAACAAAGTTACCATAAACACCGTGAAGAAAATATCGCGGTGAAAAACGCATTCCTGGATACACTTAATGTGGTCCTGGTACACGGCTAGATATACAACTCGATTCTAACAACCAACCAAAGCCCGGTGAAGCAAATGCAAATCATATTGATGCTGAGTGTTACCGACATGACGTTGCTTATAAGCCATCAGACGATATCCGTTAACATTAACGCGTCAACGTGGGTCTTAACCATGACTTGAATGTGATTGCGAGACCAGATGCTAGAGAACGAATCGCAAGATGGGTCATCAAAGGAGGTATGAAAGCCAAGATTGCACTTGAAGCTCTGCCTCCGGTGGTTCTCATCAAAAGTAAATTATACTGTTCGACTGAATATTGGAGAGGTGAAGTGAGAATGAAACGTGTAGCAAGTGTCGCAAAGGTTACTCATATGGTTGCTCGAAAATGGTTGAGCAAACAAACGTTGTGGCAAATTACCTGCCTGTACCAAACATGACTTCACGTAGATGGTTTAATGTCCAAATACCAGATGATGTTCATCAGGCTAATTTGTTGTTTCTTCCACACGATCGTCTCTGTGAACGACAAGGTCAACTGCACACCTTCCAGACCGCTGCGGTGGCCTAGTGGTTAGAGCGTCCGCCTCGGATGCGGTAGGTCGCGGGTTCGATCCCCGGCCGAGTCATACCAAAGACTTTTAAAAAATGGTACTAACAGCTGCCTCGCTTGGCGCTCAGCATTAAGAAGTTAGTGTTATGAGTGGTCGGCCTGGTGTCAGGATAATGTGACTGGGTGGGACATCATGCCACATGTCTGTGGCATGATGTCCCAGGGCTAGACATCACTATAAACTGTCACACTGCAGACATCGTAGCAATATGACTGAAAAATTGTTAAAGCTACGTTAAAAATCTAAATCACACACACACACACACACACACACACACACACACACACACACACCTTCCAGTACGTGTTTCCTCTTATAGGACTCAAGCGAGTAAAAAGCCAAAAACGCCCTATCAGCCACTACTAGTCATAATCCGAAACAGCGTAACAATAACCGTAGATCTACGACGATTATGGTAACGAAAGTACATTCAGTCTGTTGAAATATATTTTCATCCTTATATTTATCTTATATAATATTAATTATATATGGAACACCCACCCACCCATATATATATATATATATATATATATATATATATATATATATATATATATATATATATATTTTCTTGTGTCGTCTAGTCAACACTACAATGTACTTCGGTTTTACAGACCACGTCGAATGGTCATAGCGCAACTCCGCAGAGCCTTCTCCTTTCAGTCTACCTAAGGAACCCTCAAGAGCCTCTTTATTTCCTGCAGACCCGTTGGTCCCGTGCCTTTGATCCCTTATTGCGAGTAAGCAAATACCGTTCCCCTAACCGACGTCTACAACGACTGCAGCATACGGGTTACACGAAACGCTACAGTTATACGACTCACAGAGAAACAGCTACCAATACATTGACTTAGTCTTGTGGACCATTGGAATCTTTTTTATTATGAACATAGTATAGAAACATTGGGTTATTTCATCAGAACTGCTGTACCAGATTATTATTATAATAGCAACGCTCGTTAAACGATACTGTGTCTAATCAGAACTGCTGTACGAGATTATTATTAAAATAGCAACGCTCGTACACGATACTGTGTCTAACAAGAAAAATCTCACTGGATTAATAGAATTCGAAAACTTTTCGTCATTTAAAATATCCAACATAATGATTAAATTCAAATCGTCTGTTCAGCTTTTGAAAGCAACTACTATTTGAAAAAGACTTCATTGTGTTCAGTAGCATGGCGTTACGTGACATAAGCCTGACTTTCTAGAAACTTTAGAATAAGTCCCCAAACATTTAGCATATAAAAATGTTATATTACATAACACGGATAGCAGGACATAATACAGTTTTACATTTCACACGTCTTTACAGCTGAGAATTAATTGCATAAAGTGGAAAGCTTCCTGACAAAACTCGTCCGTATTCTGACTATACAGAGAGAATATAGGGCTATAAGTACCTTGGTTATGGTGAAATTCACGGCCAGAGAAATAGCGGTTTTCGGAGCTCTCACTGCGGGCAATATATGCATGCGGTGGTGGGTGAATCGAATTCAGAGTTTTGAAATTACCACGGCTAGAAACAACCGTCGAGTAACGCTGTACGTAACAACGAAACTCGAGTACATTTTCGTCCATATATAATGCACTACGAGTAAGTACACACAATCCGTATAACATTGACTCATTTTATACTGGAAATAAGCTGAATCAACTGCATAAGTACAACATTTTAAAAATGAATTAGAACAACAGAAAGATCAAGAAGAATTTATTAAGCTCCTAAATCAAATTTGATTGTGGTCAATAAAGTATTTACATGCATTGTCGGAACTCAAGGGACATTGAAACAAAAGGGAGACGAGAGTGACTGACATCTCGCCTCATATTTGAGTTAAAATATAATTATTATAAATTTAGTGGCTTAGCTGATGTTTCCCAAAAGATCGTGCAAGATAATGTAAGATTCGGTCCGATAACGACTGGAGTTGATTCTATGTCACCGGTGCATCGAATGTCGCAACACGTTGTCTGGTGATAGTGTATTATTATACAAACTCAGACTATCAATACAGGGCGATAGTAAAATAAAACACGAATAAAATAATATAAATATACATTTCCTACTGATCTGTATTCCCTTTCGAAAAAAGTAAATAATAAGGTCACTAGAGCCGTGTAAGCCGGTTTATTTATACTTAAATATATCTTCCTATGAAACTCAGACACATTTCCTTTTTAAATTATTCTTTTAAACGCATTTTCTCTCTATCATGAGATAGCAGTTATTAATTTTATAGAGGTTTGGAAGTATTTATATTTTTTTTGATACCTCAATTTGATTGATTGTGGTCAATAATAGGGTTTCAATGTTTTTCTTTATGGTGATAATTTTTAACGATTTTAATCTTGACCTCAATATTTGTCACCAATATAACTACACTACAGTGTTATTGAAATGTGTTTCTAAATCATATGAGCCTAATAAGCAGGAAGATAGTCTGATTCATGTGGTGTGTTTAGTTTCAACACATTAAATCGAAAGTATGTTGTGGTACTTGCTTATATCATGACTGAAAGTTCGGGTCTGATTCATGTGGTGTGTTTAGGTTCAACACATTAAATCGAAAGTATGTTGTGGTACATGCTTATATCATGACTGAAAGTTCGGGTCTGATTCATGTGGTGTGTTTAGGTTCAACACATTAAATCGAAAGTATGTTGTGGTACATGCTTATATCATGACTGAAAGTTCGGGTCTGATTCATGTGGTGTGTTTAGGTTCAACACATTAAATCGAAAGTATGTTGTGGTACATGCTTGTATGATGACTGAAAGTTCGGGTCTGATTCATGTGGTGTGTTTAGTTTCAACACAATAAATCGAAAGTATGTTGTGGTACATGCTTATATGATGACTGAAAGTTCGGGTCTGATTCATGTGGTGTGTTTAGGTTCAACACATTAAATCGAAAGTATGTTGTGGTACATGCTTATATCATGACTGAAAGTTCGGGTCTGATTCATGTGGTGTGTTTAGTTTCAACACATTAAATCGAAAGTATGTTGTGGTACATGCTTGTATGATGACTGAAAGTTCGGGTCTGATTCATGTGGTGTGTTTAGGTTCAACACATTAAATCGAAAGGTACATGCTTGTATGATGACTGAAAGTTCGGCCCGACTGATATCACTGAACCGAAGAAAACAAACAACACTCGTTTAAGAAATCAGCTTCATTCCATAATTTCTGTTTTGGAGGATATTGTGAAAATTTTAATTGATATGTGCGTTTACTTGTACTTTTTACTGTGGTACTGAGGCAAATGGAATCAAAACGTAGATGAAATTTACCTTGATATAAAGAGTGATCACCTCCAAAATAAAATCATGTTTTGCAAAATAATATTGGTATAAATAATAATATATCGGAGATGAACTAATTGTTTGAAATATTCTTTGGGCCATGCTTTGTGAGGACTCCAATATACTGCTTTATGTCGTAAATAAGAAGTGTTTGGGATGCATTGATGAATTCGTGACTTGTTTAAGTCTCTTTTATTTTACATAACATGTATTTCCATTGGTGTTGAAGTAATGTACAAATGAAAACGATACTTTCTCGTGTAATTGTTTTATTAATATATTGACTATTTCGATTCTGTCAGTTTTACGGCAAACCTAAACACATTATAAGATACATGAGTAGTTGTATGAATTTACATAAGGATAATAAGCGAATTAATATTTTCGCATATGTTTAAATTTGTGCGCCCCCTGGAGGTCGTACTGGAAACTCCATGTTAAACTTTTCCATCGATTTAACATGCGGATATTATTAGGATGTCTAAAGTGTTTATGGGGTCAACAGTTATGTTGGGGTCAAATGGGAATGGTAATGTTACATTTTGTGTATACAATCCAAAACAAACCTTACAATACAGCACACACTCACGCCGTATTATCCAGCACCGGTTTTATGATTACTATCCAAACACACATTCATACAATCCAGCACCTGCATTTTGATTATTATCTAAGCATACACCCCCTACTATTCAACCAAAATGGTTGGAAGTGTTAATACACATATTTTCACCCAAACATACAAAGATATTATCGCACAAGGGTACATACAGTACTACACCCATACACTCATAATATCACACAGAAAAGAGAGCAGTAAAGGGCTTTTACGTTTTAGCTTTGTGTGGGAAAGAAAAAGATACACGTAAACACACACAATAACAGACATAAGTATTAAAACACAAATGTTTGGCAGTTGATTAGTAACTCTATTGTTTTCGGATCTGGATGGCCATAAAAAGGGCCGTTGGGGTTTATCGCGACTGTCGTTTAGTGGTCGTACCTTTCGAGTCGGGCACTGCATGCTGCACAGCTTGTACTGGTGGAGACGACGAGCCTAAAACTAGTCTCCTAGTCTTCCTTCTCTTCCAGCATCCGATCTGCAACATTTTTCCTGGACCTTTCTTTAGTTGGTATTGAATCACTGTAATTGGCTCTGGTAAGCACCGCTTTATATACTTGAATCATGGATGTGAAGGAAAACATCTCTTACACAAAATTACAACCCGCACAGATTATATAGACGGAGAAGAAAACGCTGATTATTTCTTCTATAAAACGTCTTCTAAGAGGCCTTGTGCCATTTCAGTAAGATGGGTGTATTCTTGTACCCCTTCTTCCTAAACAGACAGTGCCTGCCCCTGTGCATGCGCACCAGTGATTTACTCAGTTTTGTTATTCTACTGATTTTGCTGGGTTTACAAGTCACCTATGGATGGAACGACTTGTGAACGCGCCGCTTTATATGCCATGCAGAAGCGTGATAGTGAAAGAAAACATTTGATGTAAAGGAAACCATGCCATGCAGATGTAAAGGAAACCATGACCAAGATGGATAGAAAGAAGATGAAAGAGTATTTCAATACAATTTTGTTTTCAACAAATAAAAACCACGACATCGCCATTTTGTTTCTAAAATCAATAAGTTTTTCTGTAAAAAGAACAAGAACATTTCAGACTCAAACAGGAGTACAAAACTCTCAAAATTTTAAACATGAACAAATTAATAGGGTTGACACTTTTGTATGGACAAACATGATTTCCAATGATCTAAGGCACTATCACTTTTCTGTAGACGCAAAAATACGTTTCGGATCTAAAGAAGGGAGATAACCATAATATTTACAAAACCATCTTTCTGTTTTATAATCATTTCTAGAGTACTCTCGATCAACACAATTCATTAAATTTTATAAGGGATCTCCAAGGTTGTGCTGATGAAGACAATACACATATTATTGTAAGAGGCCATGGAATCAGATCGATGTAACTTCACATTTTTTGAATTGAGTCAATACAATTATTCTTCCCATAAAGTCAGAGATGTCGTCCAACAGAAGTTATCCATCAGAATAATAATATTCCACACAGTGATTGTTAGGAAAGTCTGTGTTTATGACATAGATTGGAACTTCTATAGGTGTTCTTTTGGGGAAGTTTATCTTCAGTACACACCTCAGGATTCCAAGCAACTTTGTACGAACTGTGCGTCATAAGATAACGAAGTTCCCAGGTATCCATTCCTTTTATCTGTTTTGTTATTTAGTGATGGTTTCGAAGTAATCGGTTATTGTTCTTTACAGCTAATGATCAGTGATGAGTACACGCTTATATTTTCTTTGAAAGTTCTGTCAAGTTAGTCGATGAATAAGGCTGGTCTCCGTGCTCTGTTGCAAGAGAATATGGATGCGTTTGGTCTCCAGAGAAGGTAGGGAATTGCAAAAATTTAACTTCAAAAATTGTTAAGCAATAAAATTTTATGTATAGATAGTTTATTTAAATAGAAATCGAGTGGAGAGAATTTGGTAACATTTTTTGCAATAGTCTTGGTCTACATCAGACGTAGAAACTTTTAATAACTGTTTCGAGCTCGAGGCCTATTTTACAAAAAATGATGACGAAAATTGTGTTTATTTCAAAGTTTTGAAGACTGTGTGGCTCGCATGAACGGGAAGATAAATTTGAATTATTTGTCTTCAAAAAAGAATACTCTGCGAATTAAATATTGATAAAGAATTATATAAAGGAAATATGTAAGAAGAAGCTTTTCTGTACTTTTTAGAGGACGTTAAAACTATAACGAAAATTAAAACCCTAAAATAGAAATGTTTTGACAAAATACGTTAAGAATATATATATTTTATGAAAGTATATATTAGCGGTTTGTTATCAATAATTGTTCAATGACTCAAACTTACACTGTGACTTGCTTTTATGTTTTCGTTGTTCTTTTGAAGTCATGAACTTTTTCACCCATTACAGACAGGTGTAACGAGAGAGGCAGCTGCTTGTATTTTGGCGTTTTAAATAGGGTTTTTTTGGGAGCGGGAGAGTTGCTGCTAAATGTTTTTGGAACATTGGATTCAGAAATAAACAACAAAGGTAGCAAAGATTGGTGCATTATGTAAGAGTTGCAGTCTCTGTCCATCTTGGAAAAGGTAAAGATTCTTGACTACATGGGAGATTTGTTATTTCGTATCCAGATCATATTTTGTATTCATTTTTTATTTACTTTTTCTTAACGTGCGATGCACACCAGTAAAACTCTATCTCCTGTCACAGGACGACTCTTACCCATGTCTGTCACAGTTATGTCCCTTAAGTGCAGCAGTAGGGTAGATAACTTATTTATTTCACCAAACGTTGGCATTGTGATCTATAGAAGAAAAAACAAAACCAAATGACAACTGTGATACCTATAGGAAACAGCCGACTCGAGGTGTATTCACAGATATATGGACGTGTAGGCGTATTTCTAGATCTGAATTGTGAGATTTATAAATTGAAAAACAACCCTCACACATTGTGGTTCTTTTTCATTCATGTATTGATTGACTTTTAATGAAAAGAAAATATATCTTCTGAAAACAACAATGGGGGCAGTTGATAAAAATGGATATGACAGACAATGAATGGTATGTATGCCCTGCTGGCACAGTATCAATGGATTCAGCACATGGATTGTCATATATGCAACAAAATAAGGTATTTAGCATCAATGGTGTATCACGTATAGCTGATTGTGGACAAATTTCACAATAAATGTAACAATAAATCACGTTTAAATAATAAGATATAGTTCGAGAAAGGCATGTAATAAAACACTGGAGGGAACACTATAGCGCGCAAGGACGTTGCTTCCCTTGCTGTGGATCACTATATATTATATCAGATATTCTGGCTTTAGTAAATTTAGGTCATTTATTATAGACATAGCCATCCGTACTGCTTTTCATTTTAATTTTATGCAATAATTGCCCATTTTTACAGTTGTTCTTCTCTCCAAATTCTTCACACCGTTTGTATCCCTTTGTAGAAGGAGCAGGAATATTGTCAGAAAATAGCAGTTTCTCCAAGGCAGCGTGTCCAATGTGCGCTTTTATAGTCCATTTATAACTCTCTAATGACCTTTGCAACGTTCTGATCAACTGATTCTTTCTGAATATCTCATAAAGGCCCAACTTTGAAGAACGCTGACCGCATTGATGAAATATATCCCGTCCACTCCATACAAAACCCACAATGTAGTTTAAATTTTGGTTCCTGATTTTATCAATTATTTATTTTTAGTTAATTTAATTGCGTGCAAGAAATCCCACGTTTCAGGCAATAATTTATATTTCATGGATAAAATCATTTAAGGAAAGAAAACTACTACACCTCTATGTAGTTTCATTGACTTATCTCCCTTACACCATACATAGTATTATTGAAATGAACTCTCACTCAAACATTGTTTACGAAAATGATGGGATGATTTAGTATAAATTATTATATTAGAACTAAATCAGGATGCACATTTAAGAACAAAGGATTATATAATTTTGTTAAGGCAAAATTTAAAAGATTGTAAAATGGTTACACTTTTTAAAATATCTCATTGCATAAAATAATTTTTAATTTAATGTGTTAGATCAAAATGAATTACACACTTACATATAATTTCAATTATTTACCCTTTGATTTCATCTGGTAATGCATCATGAATCGTCTAAAGCTTTGGTTCTGTTAGGGATGTAGTAGCACGGGTACCTTGACGCCTATGGGATACTGCCTCCACACATTAATCCAAATTAAAGCGATCAGATTGTGTCTCATAAATTTTCTCCTTTATGCATTTGAATTCTTTTACTTCTTTATTATAAGCTACACCTCCCTTTTGGAAGCACACGTTGCTCCTATTTGTAGCTCACTTTGATTTGATAAACATTTTAGGTTTCCTTGCAGTTTTCATTTTGTGTTTCCAAAGATTCACCCTAAATCAACAAAACGAAAGTTTTCAGAAGCTGTGACGATATATTACATTTAAGGACAGGGTTGTATATTCCTTAATTGTGTTCACTTCACAAGAGAGAAAGTTTCATATTCACGTTACAGAGAAGGATGGCCAGGCTGGCATGTATGCAAGGGCAGGGCTTTGAGACCTAACGCATCTCCAGACAGTTGATAGTGTTGAATGTTTTTTATACTTTGTAATACGTTTTGTCCTATCCATCTGTCCCTGATGTTAAGTTCTGTGTTTAATAAAACCAGGGGCGGATCAGGTCAACAGTTGGTGGTTTGGTGGGTGGGTGGTGTTCCAAATTTTCTTAAGGGCGCTGACTCACATCGAAAAGGCACCAAAACAAAAATCCATGTGGCTATTCACTCAAAGTGTGCATAATACCGAATAAACACGTACAAAAACAAAACGACTGTCCAATTTCAAGTGATAAGTAAATGTACTTTTTTGTGTACGGTGGGTTTTATTAGTCTGGGGTGGTGGGTGGTGGGGGTAGGAACCCCGGACCCCGATCTGGCTCTGAAAACAGTCTCAAGTTCTTCAAGATTAAATTTCCTCTTGAGATAGGAGAGGTCAATACTAATTAGCAATTAGACCTTTGCCTTTGACCTTTTATTACATAAAATTTCTTAATGTGATTCACTCCATGTCACTAAAGTGAAGTACAGTAAGCGATGGTATGAAGACAAACACAAGTCCTAGTTAAGCTATTCAATTTATTCCAGAAGATGAATGTACCATAAAAAACACATGTATGAAAACAGCAGTTAAAGCAACTCAATCACATTTTATACACATTGGTATAAGCCTTAGATTATGTATCTCATAAATTTGTTTTGACAAGCTAGACTAAGTACACTTCTAAATTTTGCAGTCTAGAGACATATTAAATATTATATAAAATATAAGGATGGCTACAGGTATAAAGATATCGTGTACTGTGCAGAACTCTGTTCTGTCTAGTTCCGGTTGAGTTATCTCCCCTAGGTTCTTTCAGGTACATAGTTTTGTCCTTGTTCAATCGCCAATATAAGATTGTTCCTAAGAAAGCGCGTGTCACGCTCACTGAATGAATATATATATATATATATATATATATATATATATATATATATATATATATATATATATATATATATATATATAATTCGTATTATATACGTATATATAAGCTTTATGAAAAATATATATATATATATATTTCTTAAAGCACAAAAACAGACGTGTCTATGATTTTACATGTTGTTGAAGGTAAGAAGCGACTTACGGCGATAAATGCAAAGTTAATCATCTGTTTTAATGACCAATTTATCTAATTCTCGGGTCAATGTTGCTGCTAAAATTTGAGAAAGGTGAACAGTTTTCTCACATAAATGCTTCCCCGTCTCTCCTCAATCCCACTTGATGATGAAGATGAGCCTATAGTACTGTCGTTATTAAAACAACAGCGACGCTAATTGCCTTTAGCTTCGGGATAGAAAAATGAATAATTCTCACAAGAGAAAATCATAGTAGCTCATGGACTGGTCAACATACATAAATTCACACGATGAACATTTATACCAAGCACTATTCCCGTAAAATGTATCAGTAACTGAAAGACTGCAGTAAAAATAAAGTGTTATGTTCAACACTCATTTGTAAGTAAAGAGGACAGCAGTAAAAAAAAAAGAGTGTGTTGTATTCAGCACTCATTTGTAAGTAAAGAAGAAACAATATCTCTCAAAACATTGAGTTCTAAATCATAGCTGTGCCATGTTTCATGTCAATCAGTTTTAAAGTGCAAGAATCGTCATTTCAAAAGATTCTGTATTGTACCAGTTTTGCATACAATGGGACATAACTCTTACAAAGCTTGGGGAGCACAGTGATTTGCCAATTGCACACCCTCATTTAATTACCACTACATGTACCAAGCGTCACAGCAAGCACATAAGATTCACAATACTATGTCATATACTGTTACTGTGTCATATACTGTATCCAGCTAGGTATAATACAATGGTGAAAAGTCTTTGGATGTTAGTGAGAGGACAGGAATTTTTCATATCAGCTTGTGATAATCTGTGGTATGTTCGAAGTTTAACATCAATCAAACCAAATTGTGACACCAGTTGCGTTTACAAACTTGTGTTACCCTACAGTCAGCCGCTAGTCAGAAAGTGTATAAACTCTGACGAAAATAGCATGAGTACAGATATTTGATAACATGATCATATGCGCATTGCGACCATGTACCATGACATGTACCACGTTTCCAACGATCATTGAAAGCCCACTAGGCAAGTTGCGTTCACGAGGGTCTGTCAAGATATGAAACAGCATCCAAGCAAAATCAGTGAATAACTCCGTCAAAAATGGCAGGAACACAGGGATTTGTGAATATGTGGATTTTCTAGTGACAATCATAGCATGTAAATTTGCACAGGATCTGATCAAAAGCGGAGAGAATGATTGCATTGACAATACTGTGTGATGGACGGACGGACGAACACTGAAAGTCTTTCCTACCACAGACTTGGGGAGACAAATTATGGCTACTACTAGACCAGCCAATCTAACTGACTGAAAACAAATGACTTTCTCTAACGAGAGAGAGAGAGAGAGAGAGAGAGAGAGAGAGAGAGAGAGAGAGAGAGACTTTCTCACTCAGTCCAAGACCTGTTTCCGATCAAGAAAATAGTATGTCGACATTATGCGCTATGCAGAGATACATATAGCAAGCTGAAAACATTATTTATAGTGTAAATGGCTGAAATGGACTAAGAAATCGTTTGCTAGTTCATTTGCAGTAAACATAATTTTTAACGTTTGGAAAATTAATACTAGACGGATCAATACACAGCACGGGCACTTACTGCTTAAAGTTGGTTCCAACTTTGCGGACAAACAAAGGCCACAGTAGTCAACTGTCTCGCACTGGCAAGGCAAAGGGGAATCTAAGACCAACGGAAATATTCCTGGCACCAGGAATAAATGCTCACAGAAATATATCCCTCTCCATGTGGGTGTAGAATATTGTAATAATTGTCAGCTAATTATTCGAATCTAAACGTCCTATACTGGAAAGAATTCTTTCCATGGCATGAGTACGATATAACAAGCATGACATAAATCCGATGTCACCTAATGCGTCTCGATAAAACGAAACAATTCCACATTAAAGGAAGAAACGACAAAGGAAAATGGGATGTGGCATTGATTTTGAGTGTAAGCTAGAACAGCTACTATTGTTCACCCAGGCTCACGATAAACAATAATCGTTACCTCTGAGACTGGATTGCAGTCAGTGTTTACATATCAACGAAAACAACTGCCGTTAACACTAGCAGACAAAATTGCACACGGTAGTGTCCATAGACGAACATAAACTCTTTACTATGCTGATCAAAGTTGAACAATATTGGGGTAAAAGGAAAACGATAACAAATGGTACAGAAGAGAAACGACTGCGCGTTTTGAGCCAGCAGCAGAACACACGTACCGTGGCTTGTATGTTTACCACCACCTCCCGTAATGACATTTACTTGTTAAGTTTTCCATTCGCTTTGATGTTCTCCCATGATTTGTTCGTTAGGAACATGGCCTTGTCTGTTATATCTGAGATCCTTAAAGGCACCCCAAAATATGTCCTCATGGTACTGGTTAGAATACTGAAATAAGACAATTTTATCATAATTGTAATTACCGTCGCTGGATATTTTTACTATGTCGTAAATGTTTCACATTTATATTCCATTTATCACATTCAGGAATTCAATCTCAAAATGCTTCAAGAAATTGCATTCATTAATGTCTTTGTCTTCTTGACTTACTGCCGGACATATCCAGATGGACAGAAATAAGCACACATAATCTGTATTTAATAATATTCATGGCACAGTGTCTGGAAATGGATCGTGATAAAAGAAAGTTAGGTCGTTATTATGGAAATAAAGCTTGTTGTATTTTGAATTCTTAGCATTTGTATCTTTTCTAAACGAGGCAAGTCCTGACGAGAAAGGAAGTTGCATTTTGACATAATATTACATATTATTTAGCAGTAATTGATCCTTAAAGGTGTATACAAATAACTGAATGAAATAATTTTTTCCTACCCGTAATTTCAGTATGAAATTCTTAGCATCTTGTGCTGACATGTTTCCTTCTTTTTCAAAAATTGTCTCCAATGCTGACGTTACGTCTGCTGCCATCTTGGCTTCACCACAGACATAAAAATGTCCTCCCTCTAGAAGAATGCTGTTGTAAACGTCTGTGCTATTCCGAATTAAGTAATCTTGAACGTACATCTGCAAATAAACACGATGTCCAGCTGGTATGAAACAATGTTGCTTGCGTAGAAAACAAGTACAGTTAGAGACAATCTGCAACGGAAAACACTGTCCTCAAGATTATAACATTAGTTAATATCCAGTTTGCGATATGCCATCAGACCTATTTTATACAGAACCAGAAGAGCTAATTATGAAAATAGAACTATGTGGTATGCTAAAAAGCTAAACAGCCATGTGGTATACTGAACGTTGAAAGTTTCACACTTCTCTAACACATTTCTGTTTCTAGAGTAGGCTTCAAACATAAGTCAGATTGAGAATATAGTTCCAAGTTAAAACATGGTAGATGTTGTGCTAATCGATGAATGGAAGGTCGGTTGGGCTAATCGAGATGCAAATTCTGTGTGCTTGTGCTTTATACAAATATGATCAACATGCAGTTTGAATGTACTTGCTTTTAATCAACAGCAGTATCAATGACAATAGCTTATTATGTAATGATACAGATATTACAATGCTTTTATCAGTATCATTCTGGTGACTAAATCTTGTTGATAAATTGCGTTGCTAATGTTGTTTCGCTGATTACCATCGTTAAGGAACTGACCGATCACAATCGTACCTTGGATTTGCCAGGTTCCCTGGAATAAACTGTGTAGACATTGGTCAATACACCCTCCTCCTTGGCCGTCTGCAGATCTTCCCTATATATTTCGTCCACCTGGGGCATGCGGCATCCAAAATACAGATACATCCTTCCACAACCCGACCGAGATGTATCTAAATTGAAGAAACAACTTATCCGAGCATTCTTCATCTCTTCTTCTTCTTCTTCTTCTTCTTCTTCTTATTATTATTATTATTATTATTATTATTATATAAATAAGGAAGCAAGCAAACAAGCAAGAAAATAAATAGTTTTCAAAGCAACTTTTGATCCTGAAGTGGAAATGTTTCAACTAATCAGAATAATTTATTGTGGTATATTTAATTGTAGCGAGGGTGTAATGCCTTAAATGATTTCAATTCTGCTTATATTTCTTAGCATTGTCTTGGTCACCCTCGTTGAAATCCCACTGAAGTTCCTAAATATATAATTCTGGAAACTTGTGTAGGCTTGACTCAGCTAGCATTCCAACTAGTTTCAACATAATTGTGAAAATCTAAATCAAGAAAACAAAACTGATCTTTCTTCTCACTAACGGCGGCAAGCAATTACAACACATTTCCCTAGATGCATAATTTAGTACCTGCAGAAGGATGCAGATATACATTGTTCAACCGCATAAATTAGGAAATCATGCCACGTTTTGGAGAGTGTACCCACTGTGGAGTATCTTCATTCTTTCAATCTCTTTTACACTAATAGGACTATGACTGCCGTATAGATAGGTTTTTCCTGTACCTTGTATATGTGGCACTGGTAACATTTTCCTGTCGTGTTGCCTCTGTTGCCAGAAACTGCGGAAGGGTGCAATACCCGTACCAGGACCGACCATGATGACAGGAAGGGTGTTGTCCTTGGGCAGGTGGAATGATCGCGCACTGAAAGATAATCAACCTCAGATTGTTTGACAATGTTTTGACAATATCAAGGCAAGGAACCTACATCAGGGCAGTTTCATCCTAGTTCTTACGCGATATGCTGAGTATCGCAGTCGTCTTACCATGGAAATTATGTATCTCTCTGTCTGTGACTAGCTGACGCAAGTTTAATGTAGTGTTTCTCTGTTTCAGAAGGCTTTGTCATACACATACATTAGAGCCATGTAACTCAAGATCCAAAGCAGGGACACACACACACACATATACACACAATGACGCAACATTTGTACGATAAATGAATGGGTGACTTCCGTTGTACTAACACATGTGCGCACCTTGATTTTCACATCAGTGCACACACACAGACACACAGACACACACACACATAAAATAGTGTGTGTGTGTGTGTGTGTGTGTGTGTGTGTGTGTGTGTGTGTGTGTTCTGCGGGTGAAATAACGTTTGGGTTGTCTCATTTTCTTTTAACTCCTTCGTTTCAAAACATTTACAATCAAAAAAACAAAAAAAAAAAAAAACAATTGTTGCTGCTGTTCCAACCATAACGGTCATTACTCATTCCGTCGTAAGATAAACAATTGAAATTACACTCATAAATGCTTGAATCAAATGTTTTGAGACAAACAGCACGCTTACGTTCGGACAAAGCATGGCACAATCGTTCCTGGTGCTATCCTTTTCAGCCATGACGAGCAGACGCCCTCGCGCAATGGTCCCACGCCAGCTGAAATTAACCATATAACCACTGCAATCAAATGTCTACGGAAATCGATATAAAGAATGTTTAAACAAAACATAAATAATAGTTAAGTGATAATCGACCATTACAAAATAATCGACCATTACCAAATGTTTCAGACCATAAATGCTTCTTAACAACTGCTACAAGAGAATGAGTAGATCGCATGAGAGAAGTCGCGCGAATAGTATATGCGGAGAAATTCTTTTGTCAGCATTCAGTTACAAACCGGTGTTCCTGTGAAGCAATGACAAATCCATTAATTGCTCTTAGGGTAACACATTATGGCATACTCGATACAAACAGATTAAGAATTTCACTTGTCCTAGTATAGTATGGTATGCTCGATACAATATAGTTTAAGAATTTCACTTGTCCAAGTACAGTATGGTATGCTCGATACAATATAGTTTAAGAATTTCACTTGTCCAATTACAGTATGGTATGCTCGATACAATATAGTTTAAGAATTTCACTTGTCCTAGTAAAGTGTATCTGACAAATGTTTTCGTTTGTTTTGATTTTTTCAGGATGTCGGTTTAGGTTTGGTATAGAGGCTTTTAGATGTTGAAGAAGTTATCACAACTGTCTCCATTTGATAACTTAAACTGTACACTATTGTCCCTTATATATTTCGGGTACAGTTACGTATTCTATTAAGTTGGCTACATTATTGTCTATCTTTAGAACTTAATTTATTTCACTTAATATTAGTTCCGAAGATTAGAAGAAGCATTTACAACGTAGTTTCAAATATAACATGGATTACATATGTAGTTATGTGTACAAAATGTCACGTTAAAACACGACCCTGCTTGTAACAAACATTGGAACATTGGGGAAGAGTTTATGGCGTGGTCATGAGGCACAATATACGGTTATAGTACTGGAAGCGTTTATAGAGCGGTCATGAGGCACAATATACGGTTATACTACCGAGGCATTGTAATTCCATACCTTGATTCCTGTGCTTGACGACAGCCACCGTAGCGTGTATTTCTCCCGGATAGACAGCTGGGGAGGAGCTGATGCTGTAGTACCGCTGTTGCAGTAGAGGAAGCTGCGTCAGAATTAAGGCTGCCGGGATCTTTAGGGACGGAAATTCCTCCAATACTTCCAGAAGATTGGGATATTTGTCATGCTTCCAAACCTCATACATTTGCAGGTCCTAAATTACACGATTTGGATGATGTTATTCGATTCTTTGTTAGCATTTTTCAAAGCAACATTTACCACTATTAATAAGTTGTACAACCATTATTCAGTCTCATTTATTGTTCTAAGGCAGCGAATGTTTCAAATAAATACTGAGGACAAGAACATCAATATAAGGAAATACGAAAGGAATGCTGTAGCCGCCAGAGAAACTTTGAGAGCCTAACGAACGATAACGGTAAAATAACGCAAAGATAACGGTAAAATAACGCAAAGGTAACTATCCTTTCTGTATACTTAAGTGGTTTTCACTCCTTTTATACTTTTCGGACAGAAAACTGAAAGACACTGTGCGCGAAAGCGTTCAATGAAAATCTTTTTCCACTGGCCATCGACTATTTTCATTCTTGTGCATTTGTGTGTGAAGGTTCTGTCATTGCTGGCTAATATTTGTCGGATTATATGTATGTAACCATTATTTTATCACGTTGTCTCGGCGTAGTAATGATATCATTCTAACATGGGTTAAAGCGTATACGAACTGTCATGATGATATAAGGCAACACACATATTCTCATATATGTACGACCACCCAAAATAAACGTTTTCTACGTCAGATGTACTCTATTTTAGCAGTATGATATAAGAGGATTCTTCCTCCAATGTTCTGTGTTCGCACTAGAAAGGACCAAACACTTACATTTGCGAGGTTTTCCAGTCCTTCTTTGTCGCAATCTTTAGATGCTTGCGTCGCTAAGATTTTCAAGAAACTTTGGGTAGGTGGTGTTGTAATGTCCAAATATCTATACAAAGCTGTCCGCAACGTGCAGATTGGAAACTTCGAAAACCTTTCCCACGATTTCATATTGCCTGGAAGAATAAATAAGACAAAAAATGGAAAATGTATTAGGGAACGAAATCGTAACAGCCATGTAAAATACACATTTGCTTCTCCACATCAACCTTAAATAACTGAGAAAGCTGATTTTGTTCCTTGATGAACACCAGCTTCCTGCATAGTACTACACAGTTCACTTCAGCATCTTTGATTTCTCATCCTATACATGGATACATTGAGAATAAACCATGAAATAAAACTTTGGAAGAAGCCATTTATCAACAGAAAAATTATCACAGATCTCTAAGGATTGGTATATGCTTTATGATACGCCACACGCAAAATCTTTTTAATTTCGAAATAATTTATATTTAAGAAAACCTTTCTAAAGATACCTTGTCACTCTCTTTACATATATATATATATATATATATATATATATATATATATATATATATATATATATATATATATATATATATATATCCTGGATCTTTGTGCAACGAAACATTATGTACAGTTGCATACCGCGGTATTTCTGAACGTACCCCCGATATGTACCACAACAATTTAAACTTCTGGGGAAGGGCCCTGACACTTTTGTTTAGTATCCGCCTGTCAGTAGCCAGAACAATATCTTGCTCTGATTCATAGCAAAAGTAACACTATACTGAATGCATCATATTATCTGAGAATAAAAAGTATAATCTTGAAATAAAAAAAGGAAAATA